>VOQJ01005416.1:33778-63084 GCA_015052665.1 Apistogramma diplotaenia
ATCCTCTCTGTCTCTGGCCCCCCACCCCATCTCTCACTCTCTCTCTCTCACACACACACACACACACACACACACACACACACACACACACACACACACACACACACACACACACAGAGAGGAACGCAGTGTTTTGAGTTTGTAATTCACTGCAGGCAACCATGACAGATCATGCAAATTTGTTGAGCAATCGAGAATCTTTCAAGCCCTGACGTTTCTTCATGAATGCCACCTTTGTTTGGCCATTTCAACAATTAGCTGAAAAGGCGATCTTGGATTTCACTATTTTACTGCTTATTTTGATGGTTTCATCCAGCTGGCACGGACCTTCACATTCCTCCATGACAAGACCGACCAAGAACAATGTTTACCTTCATCTAACACCCATCTCACAGACAAAAAGAGATCCAAATGGCCGCGTCTCTCCTGCTGAGCGCGAGGCTCGTATTTCACTGACTCACTCCTCCCAGGGTTAGTGAAAGATTAATCAAACTGGATGATGTTGCATCAGCACTCCCAAGGACAAAGTTATGAGAAAAAAAGGATTTTGAATAAAAATGACGGGATGTCGTCCTGTTCGCTTACGTCGACATAAAACAGCTCGGGTGTGTTTTCTTTCAGCTCGCTGCACACGTGCGCCGTGAAAATCGAGCCACCTGTGAACTACCTCTGGAGTTTTTCCCTTTCGATGAGCTCATAAAAATCAGCTTGTGTACATTAATTGTCAACAATGAGACAATAAATGCGCGAGTGGAAGTCCAAGGTTTCTGCTGAACAGGTGTCTTTCAAAGCAGGTGGTGGGAACAAAAAAAGAAAAAGAAAGGAGAAATGAGTGACTGCAACCCAAACGGACGGGACCCCCCAGAAAGCAACCAAGCGCACGCCGACTGCCACCCACTTTGTCCACAGCTGTGGACAACAAGTGCGCTATTCAAGCATAAATTGAGTTAGATGAGCTGTGTCTATGACCTGAAGTGGACTTAAAATTTGCTTCAAGATGATTTGATTATTAAATCACAAGCTTGGAATGATTATGTGAAACAATAACAGCGAGTGGATTGTCTGGTCCACTCAAAGTGCTGAGATTTTCAAGTAGGTTTTAACGACCAAGTGAAGCACTCCAGGCGGCATTTCCAAAAACAAAACTACAATCTAGTGTGTAACTTACTTGTACTTACAGTACATTACATAATCACACTAAGCTTTATCAGCATAAACTCAGCCAGGAAGAGGAAAACTAAAAAATACCTTAATAGGCCTAAAAAGCCTAAGTGCCCTATTTTTATCCCCCCCCCAAGTTTTTGGGGGGGATAAAACGTGATTCCAGGCTACCCTTCATCTGTTAAATCGCACTGAGTGCCTCAACTTCCATACGGTTGTATCTGCGCTGCACCCCTTACCGTTTATGTTCATGGCTGGCAACACGACAGACATCTTGGGTGGACTTCCTTTATTGTGGCTGGTGGCAGGAAGTAGGAGATGATCCTGAGAACAAAGAAGAGAAGGTTGGAAGTTGGCAAATAAAACATTTGGCTCTCCTGTTTTTGTTGATCGAGATGCAAGTCTTTTATAAAAAGATTTTTTAAAAAATGTCACAAAAATTCATAGTGTTGCTCTGGAATATTGTTTCAGCTAAGGGTATGATGTGACATATGCTGATGTGTGTCTTGTAACTTTTTATTTTACTCTGTATCTTAGCCTATGCCCTCCAATTTCATTGTACAGCTGTATAATGACAATAAAGGCTATTCTATGTGCATTAAAATACAAGCTGCGAGCCATCAAAGGTAAAATGATGAGCTAAAACAAATGAGTGTGTCTGTGATTGGAGGGTGGAAGGAAAAAGGAAAACGCCGGCCACATCACTGCTCCTCATCGTGTGCTTGTCAAGCTCACGTGACAGCTGATGCTGCCATAACAGCAGGTAATTTTATTTCCCCTTGACCCTTAATGGACACAGTCCACAGTGAAAGCAGCCAGTGTTTCCACCACATCACCCCAACGCACACTCGCATAAAGCCACAGGTGCCAAAACAGCATCAGAAGTGACGCACGAGACCACAAAGTGTCAGAATAAGGGGCAGCAGGATGATTCTTTCTTTAACCTGCTGAGAGGTGTGTTTTCCCTCGTTTACCACCTAAATTAAGACACAGGTAGTAATGCGTCTGTAGGGCCTTAAGAAGCCTCGACTCAAATGTGACTATTTCCCAACATACTGTAAAGAGTGACTTCAGCTGCTACAGAGTGTGAGGAGAGTCCATGATGAAAAATATTTTTGCCTCAAGGGACAAAGGTCAAACTTTTTTGTGACTGGATTTAAAATATAAACAAATTCCAAATTTAATCCAGAGCTTTGGCAGGTTTGTAATAACATCATACCAGCTGGAAAAAAAAAAGTGTCCGTACTTTGTCTCTCACACACACTCACACACACACACACCCTGAAACCCAGGAAACCAAATACAGGCAAATAAACTGAGAGAGAAAAGCTAATAAAGGTTTGTGAGAATAGAAAAGGTCACAGTGAGTAACGGGCCTTTAGCTGACACACTTTACACACAAAGACACTTTTTAACATTTTTTCCTTCTTTATGTGTTTTTGTCATATTTATAAAAAATGCATCTTTGATTATTCATTTTTTATTCCGATTTATAAGATCAGAAAATAAGATCAGAAAACATAAAGAAAGAGGGACGGACTGAAATGTGGAAAATGAAAGAAAAAGAAAAGCATTTGACCAATGAACACTTCACCTTTACAGAGTTCAAAACACAGAAATAAATTCATAAATCCACCAAATCCACTGAAGTATTTAATAAGGTTTTTTCTTATTTTCATTTCATCTTCTGAACAACAGCCAACATGGAGATACTGCCCTTTCTCCTTTCACCAAGCCCCCCTTCTTTTCCTTTCTTTTCTTTTTAAACATGTGTACAGTGAATAGTTAAATCAGTTTAATGGAGAAAACTCCAACAATGACTTTTGTTAGTTGTTGCCCAAAATCTATTTTTCAAATTATTCAAATCATTAAAATATTCATAAAGACTACTTTCCTTTTCTTTAAAACATTTTGTGAGTGAAAGTTAAAGACTCACAGAGGTTATTTTCTATAATGTTAAAGTTTAAGGAGTTCACCCCCACACCCCCTCCTCCTGCACCACAAGCTGCTACAAACGAAAGGCTACTTGACCTGCAACGACCTTAAGCTCGGGTCCACCATAGTTTCCTCTGTCCTCGCTGTCGCTATGCCAACTTAAAGCTCAACCTTTGTGTCTCAATCTTTGGCTACATAGGTCGAACCACTGAGCTCAACTTCACACAGAGTATCCAGAGGTCTAAAGTGGGAATATTATTCTATTCCAGCTAAACTTGTTCCAGCTTAATTAACAGCGACCACATGTTTTCTGGTAAAAACAAAAACCCCAAAAGCTTTAAAAGGCTGCTTGTTGGCCAATTTAATCATTTTTTAATGCTGCAAATTTGGAAGCCATTGTGTGTTTGGTGACTGAATAGAATAAAATTCCTGTAAAACTCAAAGGAAGAAGTTTACCAGGAACCAAATCAGTTCCCTTTTGCCTGGTTAGGATGACGGGATGTAATTTTGGGGGACAAATAAAAATATTCAGCAAAAAAAAAAATCAAAGAATCAAATCAAAGAATTCTTTCTGATTATCAAGTCCACAATTAATCACATCAAGGATGTAACTGGTAGCTACAGTGCAGCTTTGGCTAAGTACTGTTCATCGACCCCAAACTCCTTCTTCTTACAGGAAACCTCTTAGTTGAGGAAAAGACACTGCATTAAACTTTCAGATTTAATCACTTTCTCTGACCAGATTCAACTGGAATGAAATCCGCTCAGTGTTGAAGTCTGAAAACATCCATCTGAAATCTCCAATTTCACTTCATGTGCTTAATCATCGAGCTCGTTTCTCCTCTCGGATCAGCGCCCTGCAGGAGGCAACTTCAAACTTACCCTACGGAAAGACACGACATAGAAGGTGTCGCCACGACGGTTCAGCTCATCGAAGAAGTCAGTGTAGGTGTGACGAGGTGCGTAGTACACCTGCAGCTCACTGCCAGGATTCCTGCGGAAGAAATGAGTGGATGCAGATAAATATGGAGAAAAAAATGGAGCAATACGGTGACACTAAACTCTGAGCAGGAAATGGACTGATACATTCAGGCACGCACACCGGTGAAGGCAGAGAGTCAATACTTTGTAGGATAAACTATAATATATTTTATCTATGTGATTTCTCTTATAGCATTAATAATATTTGATTGTCTGCCTATTCAATCACAATCCAGACACACAAAGAAACCCCCACACACAGCCACTAACAGCCACCAATTAAACATCACATTTGCTTTGTGTCTCAGTAAAATCTCCTTCCCCATTGATTTGCTACTGGAATACAAACTAAAGCCTAAAACCTGCTCCCTGCAATCTCACTGCAGCATGGGTATAAAATGCTAATAAAATGACATCCCTGCAAATCTTTTCAATATATTTCTGCTGTTATATTTTTTTAATTCTGGCCTTACAGAGCTGAACTTCTGAAAGTGATTTTCTTTCTTTTTCCTATAAACTCAAATATTTTGTAGCAAGACTTGAAACCGCCAAAAAACGATTGACACCATCTGTGTGATCTAAACTACGCAGTAGAAAAGATTGTAGTCGGTAAAGCGGTGTGCAAGGGTCATGCTTTAAAAATTACCGTGTCATAAATTGATTAACATAAAACTGCAAATGCTTAAAAGGGGGGAAAAAAAAGCCAAAAATGTTGCCATTACACTTGTATCTGAAGAGACGCTTTGGTAGAATGCTACTAAAACAGGTGCATTAACCAATCAAGCTTCACTGAAACAAAAGACAAACACCTGAAATACACAGTAACACGCCTTTACTTACTTTTCTTCAGGAGGTTCTGTGTATTGAACTGTCATAATCTGGGCACTTTCATCCTCCTTATTCCCTGTTTTCTGTTGGGGAAAACCAGAAAATTAGCTATAATCTCTGCAACCACATCAAAAATGATTAGAGAGAGCAGGATAAGCAGCTGGCAAAATAACAGCAACAGTATTCGTTGCATAAAAACAGACCACTCTTTCAAATCTTCGAGAGATCAACACACGTTTGAATGCCAAGGTTTTCTCCCGACGCATTACATGTAGTTCAGAAATGTTTGATGGAGGCGGTGACCTACAAGCGCACGTTACACCTGAGTGAGCAGATTTACTCTGAAACTTTGAAGGATGAAAAGTTAAAACAGCTGAATACAGACGGGCAATAAACACAGATATGAACAATGGCTATACATACATAAGTAGGCAGATGGTCCGTTTCGGTAGACTGGACCCGCTCTGACAGATTTTGAAAAAAAAAAAAAATTATGGAAAAAAGGAGCAGGGGGCACTAATCCCACAGCTCCCCTCTAAGTGTTATGTTTACTTTCTCAGGCCTGCCGGATTAAACTCAGCCCAATAAAGAGAAATGAGAGGCAGGAAAAGGGGTAGGTGTGACTGGAGGTGAAACAGTGGTGAAAGAGAGGCTTTGGCCTGCCAAGAAACTTTTAAAGTGAAATGGCTCGAAATACAAATGAAGTTTCGTTTGCAATATGTATTGCCAGCGGTGAAATATCACGTAAAATTGTGCACGGGTCATTACGTGTGTCTTAGTATATTCCAAAACATGCTGCTGTGACTTACCAGAATGGTCCTGGGGGGTTTGTGGTTGCTGTTAGTCATTCGCCTTGATTTGGTCTGCTGAACTTCATGACGGTGGACCCAGCCCCTCAACTCATGGGCCAACCTGCCGAGTCAACAAAGTGCATCTTTACAATTTCGGGTGAGACTCGGATGATTTTGTTGTCTCATGCAAAAGGGGAAAAACTGACTGACAGTAAGCCATACATTAAATACCACTACTTACTCAATGCATTTGGTCCTATTGACAGAAGGCTGGCAGGGGGGAGGCGGTCTGAGAAAGACGGGATCCTTAACCACCATCAGGGCCTTACCTTCAGATCTAAACCAGAATAAAAAGCACATTGACGTGACATGAAGAAACACTCCTAACTTTATACAGCCATGAAGATACTCTAAAATCTCTGTCAACCTTCTAAAAATATTCCCCAGATGTTGCTTCCACATGCTGCGAATGCAGAGTACGAGCCAACACGGCTGCTCGCTGTAGGTGAAATACCCACGGAGGAATAAGTAACAGAAAGCACAGTGGCACCACAGTGGAATTCGTGGCTTTAATGTGGTGACAATTACATTAAACTCATTATTATTTTTTATTTATTTTTGCTTGGCATGTGCAGATGTGGCAGAGCTCCAGTCTCTGAATGGATGCATGAAAACGCTGACTCGCATCAAAAGAGGGGGGCAAGAGCACTGACGCATGCTGCTCTAAATCCTCCGCACAATTATCATAAACATGCTACAGAGCTGAGCATTGCCACCCAAATAGTCACATATAGTCTGATTATGAAGGTAGACAATCAAAATGTCCAAGTTGCTACCATTTTTCTTTTTTACCATATTTAAGTACCGTATGTCTGATCAGCATCACACAGCACTGCTTGATTTTACTCTGACTTCAGTTAGAGAGTCAGTGAGAGTGAAAGATTATATTGCTTGAGGTGCTGATGTAGACTGTCCGCAGACTGGGCCCACCTGCGTGGCGCTTGTTAAGAAAAACGTACATCTACGACGTAATCCCTCCCCTGGGGACCACTGATGCAGCCAACTCTTTGACTACGCCTCATTCTTCCACGAGACAACGTGTCAGACCAGTGAGGCCTGATCAGAAGTCTAAACGAGAGGCCCATTTTAACCTTCAAGCACACGTGCAGCTTCCTGTTCAGTGGGACCCCAAAATTAGGCTGTGTATCTCCCCAATCAGCCTTCTCACCGCTGCGTATGGTGCCGTCACCCTTTTTTGCAAAGGCTAATGCGCTCCTTCCTGCCTGCGCTATGTTTAATGTTGCTGGGAAATCTGAAACTACACATGAATGGTTTGCATCAACATGTGACGCACCCTACACAGAGATCTAACGCACAAAGCAGCCCGGCAGTGCCTTGGAGGCATTAGATGTTTGACCACCTTGCAAAGCACAATTTTCAGTTATTGTACCAAAAGTGAATTTCCATGCAATTTACAAAAATATAAACGCAGGACTTAAAGAGCATTTAAAGGGAGAAAATACTTGTTAGCACCTAGAAAACTAAACTGTTATTAACAATATAAAGTTTTAACAAGGACTTGCCACCATGTTACTCAAAGCACAACTACCAACCTACTAGCAAGGAGCCTGGAGGCATTCAGAGCAAGACTGAGTTGGAGATCAGCTGGCACTTGTGTTTACAGGTGCCTTAATGAGCTGCACCAGCTCAGACTGAGCACAGGCACAGGTGCATCCTGCTCTACTTCCACACTAGACAAACACAGTGTTGTGAAGGCTGTTGGGAGCTTGAACTCATTACCTGTCGCCCATCTCAGACAGCCTGCTGCCGAGAGTCTCCGAACCCACCGGGATGTAATTTTCTGCCCCTGGTGTGGGGGATGAGAAACTCAAGAGGTGTCGGCCACTGTGCTGCATGGAAGCGACCACAAGCGCAGAGCCTGGGCCATCCTGAAATAAACTGATAAAGCAGAAACAGTTAAGAGTGTAAAGAAAGAGGGGAAAAAAAACAAACAAACACACACACACACACACACAGGTGAGGTAAAACTTGAGTTGAAGAAAAGAAATTCAGAAGAACTTGGTGCTGGACTCGGATGACCGCTGAACTGCATGCGGCCCCACATCCTGTGCACAGGAGGGACTTTTGTTTTTAGCCACGAACAGAATCTGAACTCTGATCTCGACTGCACGACCCAAACCACCACTAAAGGGCGCATACACACAATCAAAAATACACACAGTTGCTTTGAGTGGTATAACTGCACTGTGTGGCATTTTCATTTCAAAGGGATCTGACCTCAAAGCGGGCATTTTTTACATTCCAGAGGAGAGCCCAAACGCAAAGAAACACAGATGTGAGCGCAGGTACAGGCTCACACTCACACACACACACACACACACACAGTGAATACCAAAACAATCACAAAAGCAAACTCAGTCATGGTGCCAAGAAACGTATCCACGTTGAACCTCTAGATAAAAGCAAAGAAAAAGTGCATTTCAACAAGTACATGCTTGCATCCTCATGGAGACTGTTATTCCCAGCAGGAAACAAACATTTTTATAAAATGAGAACAACGAATCTGTCATTACACTCTGAGGTGAATTGCGAGTTTGAGTTACACAACCCCTCCATCTGATAGCTGAGTGAAACCACACCCCCACCCCCAACTGTAGTTTTATATAACTCATTATAATTTGTTCCAATTGTTAATATCACAAGCAGAGATGAGATAAATGACTGCGTGCAAATGTTTTTCACATTTCTGTCTTACTTTTGAAGCCAGAATGATTATATTTTACTTCTGCGAGTAGTAACAGTTTACTTTTGTTACTGTTTTGAGAGTTATTCGTCCATTTGTCAAAAAGTCTTATAAACTCTGGCAACAGCATGAGAGGACTGAACTGTACACACAAGAACAATATGGCATTTATTACCCATTAATCGTCACTTTCTTTTCCAAGAGATTCAAGGATCCAGTCAGGATAAAGGTGGGCTTTTATAGTATGTAAGTATGTGTATTAACAGACTACATACTGCTTACTATATGTTCTGGTGCTTGGCTCAAAGCTTCAAAAATGATTGCAATGTAAAATTAACGATTTTAAATAAAATACACAAATATCAGCTGCCGACTGGCTTTTCTCAATTTTTACTTTTTGTTTTAATACTTCATAAAGTTGAAAAAAAAAAGGAGGAAAGGGGGAAGGTTTTTTTGCATAATGCCTTGCACGCAGGGCGCGATTCCCACAGTGAGTCATGGAGTTTCCCATTTCAATTCCCTCAATAATCGAATACTTCTGCATTTCCAATGTGCTACACTTGGCAGAAATCTTCCTGCAGCTTGACAGTATCCAGCATCATCAGCATTCTTTTGCTTTGAATTGATTTTCAGCTCTTGAACACTGAATCGAATTACTTTTTGGGCAAGTGAAAGCATTCAGACATGCGGTGTTCCACGCTCACCTCATTGGTCTGACATTAAGCACGAGGAACACCACGACCACCATGAGGCACACTGCTCTCCTTTTGGGTGCCGTTGCTTTCAGCACTGTGTTCTGCAGAAAAACAGGAGGAAATAAATTGCGGTTAAAAAGCACGTTCACGGTGACATTTCAACTGTGCACATGCACCCTCATCACCAGGGAAGATCCTGTCCTCTCTCACCTCACTCAGCAGGCCCTCCAGCTGTTTCTTGAGGTTGCCGTTCTCGCTCTTGAGCGCTTCGTTCTCAGTCAACGCCAACTTCAGGCGAGCTTCCAGCGAGAGCAAATATTCTTTCTTCTTTTTCCGAGACAGGGATGCTGACTCACGGTTTTTTATCATGCGCTGCTGCCTCTGGGACAACTTTGACTGCAGCGAGAATTGTGAGAAAAACAGAAACAAGGACACAGTTGCTCAAGTTAAAGTCATGTCCGGTAGTTTGTCCTTCTTCAACTTAATACATATCCACACAAAAAAGAGAAGAGTCACTGCACATATGCTGCCTGACACACCTGTTGCACTGCAGATCACACCTTCTTCTCATTATTTGGCTTAGAGTCTTAGGAACGAGGAGGAAAGCTAGAAAAGTCTAGCATTTCCAAACGCTGCAGTTTCTATCCATCCAATATGCTTCACAGGCGTCATCAAACCAGCAACACAAAAGATCTGCTCAATCACTAATAAAGGAATACATATTTAATGCAGCCCCAACCGGTTGCAGCAGATGACTGCCCCTCCCTGAGCCTGGTTCTGCTGGAGGTTTCTTCCTGTTAAAAGGGAGTTTTTCCTTTCCACTGTTGCCAAGTGCTTGCTCATAGGGGGTCGTTTTGATTGTTGGGTTTACTCTGTAATTATTATAAGGTCTTTACCTTACAATAAAAAGCACCCTGAGGCGACTATTTGTTGTGATTTGGCGCTGTATAAATAAAATTGAATTTTATTTCACGTACAAGTGTTACAACATCTGCTCTGTTGAGTTCCTGAACCAACTCCCACTCATTAGCATTCGGGACATGTGATATAATGAAAAACACTGAGGAAGGTGAGGTGTGAGAAGGCAGAAGTTTCAAGTGTAGAGATTGGCATGAGAAAGAATAAACCAAAAAAACAAAAAACAAACACAGATGACATAGCAAGAAAGTAAATACAGCAGGGGAGATGAACCCAACATAAAAGCCAGTGCCGACAGTGTTATTCTCACCCGGAGGCTCTCGCTGCTGCCGGGGCTCCGGTTTACTTCAGCCATAGTATAATAAACAGACACATTAAAGATGTGTTGTGAGATTCATGACAATCCTTCATCAAATCAGCGCATTAACATCGTTCCAAAGAGCCCTTACGTGTACGCCTTAAGTAAAAATATTTACACCAGGATCCTCTCGGGGGTTAAAAGGTCACGCCCGATGTCTCTGTTCTATATGTGTGTTTAGCGAATGTGTCAGTCATTGACAAATGGATTCACATCAGAGACACATAAACACAGAAACAGTTTATATGCTAGTGGTCTGAATGTGTAAACGTGAGTACGGCCGCGGCCAGTATCCATTGTTTTAACTCTCAAGGTAACCTATAAATAAATACTAAGAGCATTTGGCGTTCTTCGGTTTACATTTGTTTATGTGAGGCTTTCATACAAATCAAGACTTAAAAAATATAAAAATAAACAAATTAATAAATAAATAAAGACACGCTTCAGCAGTCGGATTCTTTCCACTTGACGTCAGTAAGATGAGAACCGAAATCAGTCTCACATGCTAACCCAAACAGTGCATATCTTAACATGACCCCTCTCAAATTAACACGACCGGAGGCACCGTTTATCCAAACACCTTCATTGTCCGCACAGTCTCCCGCCACCCCTCAACTCCTCTTCTCCAAACACAAACGCCCTCCTGAGGGTAAGTCTCTAAGATCCTGGGTCTAATAGCCCCGCTGGTGATTAAGTTATTTGGATCCCTGTATTTGTGTTCTGTCTCCTGAGAAACCCCTCTGTCTCCCAGCCCAGCTCTGGGAGCTGTGCCACTAGCCCGAGCCTGGGAACACTGCAAGTAAGCAGTTACCAGGGAGCGAAGAGCGCGGGGAACTTCACATCTCTTCCACAATGAGGCTATGGAAGAGAATGTGGGGCAAGGGGCAAAAAAAATGTCTGAGTGGCATTTCTCAATGAAGCTTACAAGAATGGGTGAGATGCTAACAGTGATACTGGTTCACACTCACACCATTTAAATGCCAGTGTGAAATGCAAACAAGGAAGGGGGGGGGCACCCATTAGTGAAACATTGCTCATATAGCAACAGCTGCAAACAGCTGCTGGTTTGCAGATCAGTGCTGTGTGTGAATGTGTCTAATTGCATGATTGTGAGAGCTCCCGGTCAACAACACTTCAACAGATGAATACGGGTGAAGACAAGAAAGCAAACAGGAGTCTGACTGGCACAGTGCAAAGGAGGAACTCCCCTTTCTATACAAGAGCACAAGGATTACTCCAGGAGGAAGTTTGTGAATAATCATTAACCTCTCCAGATGATAGAGGCTTCCTCCAACAGGTTAGCGTTTAAAGGTTTTATTATTTTACCATAGGTCATAAACCTCCCCCGTAACAGTGGATTGGTTTCCACAGGTAAAATTTCAGTCAGGCATGACACAGTCACCGACATCACAAGTCCCCCAACGTTTGAAGGGATGCACTTAGTGTTAAAGAAAACGACTTTGCTGATGCAGGAGGATGCTGGGGAAGTGGGTAGATGAGTTGCACATCTGTAGTAGCCAATGTGAGTGCAATATGTTAAGCTAACAGCAAGCAGAGTGATGAACCCTAACGCCAGTCACAAAGTGTGTTAAAAGGGTGGGAGTGGATCAGAGTTATGGCAGTTTCAGAGAACTAAAGACACTGTGTATGTGACTAACTATGCTGCTGTGTTTCTCTGAGACCCTCAAATAAGAAGTCATAGAATGTAACGTATGAGGGGTTAAAAATGTGGGTGAAATCAACAACACTGCAGCTACTTCGTTCAATGGCTCTTTAATGCAAATATCTAATCAGCTAATATTTATCATATGTAAGAAACTCAATGCATTTGAGCATGTAGACATGTTCAAGACAACCTGCTAAAGTTCAACCTGAGCATGAGAATCAGGAAGAAATGTGATGTATGTTGGCATGGCTGTTGGTACCAGACCAAGCACTTCAGAAACTACAAGGATTTTCCCACACAAATGCACTAGGGTTTACAGAGAATGCTCCCCAAAAAGAGAAACTATCCAGTAATCACCAGTTCTCTGGGTAAGAATGCCTTGTTGTTGCCAGAGATCAGAGGAGAATGTTCAGAGTGCTTCAAGCAGTCTGACCGTCGCCTGATGGCTGTTTTGACCAGAATAATGCATCGAGCTCGGAGAATCTCAGTTTCTTGAACATGGCGAGTTCAGTGGGATGTGTGGCATGTAATGAATTGGAATGGGAGATTTGCATCATAGAAGTGCAGCCTGTAAATCTGCAGCAACTGCACGATGCTGCTGCTGCAGATGTAAATCTCAACGCAATGCAAGCAAGAAACATTTTAGAAATATTTTGTGGCCAAAAAGAAAGAGTTAAAGTTAAAACCACATAAATGTCTGGGCAAGCTGTAGGGGACCACCTGAGGTCTTTGCCTGTAAATGCTCCCATCCCACTGATAGGAGGATTTGTTGAGGCCCGCAATTTCAGGCTAAACAGTTTTTCCTAACACACACACACACACACACACACACACACACACACACACACCTAAATCCGTTGCTGTGTAGGAGCCCATTACATTACACTGACCAATCCCTGATGGCTATTTACAGCTGTCGCTCTGCACAACACCTGTTTGAAGCATGTAATCCTTAGCAGCCGTTTCACATCCAGGCTTATACAGGCTGAAATACAGTAGAGTGACACACATAGACCTACTGTATATGCAACATGCAGCAACACCTGGCACACGCATGCCATTTTTAATAGGCATTTTACACATCCACTCGACTACCAAGTCCACTCTGCTGCAGCCAAAACGCAGTGAGTGAACACATCTGCAGTACACAAGCATGCACTCTCATGGAGAGTCAAACAGCTCACATTCTTCTTAGTTTGCCACAGAAACAACTCAGTTAATTCTTACACTACTTTCTTCTTGGGTAAATAAGGTGAACATCAGAAATCCTGCTCTCTTTGTCCTGCTCACAATTAAATGTTTACAGACCCTTTCTTTTAATCACCTCTTGTAAGCTTGATTGACTTGGCTGGCTTTGCACATGGAGCATTTGTTTGGCCTATGAGGGTTGGAATTCCTCGACACTGCTCTCGACGTCTGGCATAAAAATTGCTTCTCTAGAATGAAATATGTTCAAGATAACTGGACAAGTTCTCCTACGCCCTTTTAGGGGCCAACTATTTTTACAGCTTGAGGTCAACCATTACAATTCATTTTTAAAAAAGATACTTTTCAATTGCAGCTAATCCTGGTGGAAAACATCGAGTTAAAATGAATCAAGAAGACTGACAAATGAGAACATTGGGGAGGCCATCGTTAATTTTTTTCATGTTCACATGTATCACCGCCACACACGATTTATACAAGACAATAACAGCTGAAATCTGGACACATTTCTCCAGTTCTCTAGTGTCACCGCAGAAATCGCTGCATATGGTTTTATAGAAATTCCACAAATGTGACACATGGTTTCCCGCAATTAAAAAAGGTTCAAAATATGTCCGTTTTTCATTTTTGCAACTTTGCTGTTCAGTTTAAATGCGAGAAAACAAAGGAGATACACTGTGGATGTGGAAGCCCTGCGAACAAAACAAACAGGCCCGAAAGAGGAGACTGAGTGAGAACATGTTTCTCAACCCAATAAAGATCAGATGAGAACAAGACATGAGCAACTGCTGTGCCAGAGACCAAAGCCTGAAACAACAGTTGCTAAAAGTTGTGGCATCTCGCTGGCCTCGGGTCTTTAAAACAATATGACTAACACTCCCACGCAAAACAAGGCAAGTACTCACAAATGTTGGCGACCTTTTATGGCGAGACCACAAGCATGTACCATAAGCAAAAGATGCTACAACTAAGTTTACTTTATGTCTTTTAAATTGCCGGGCCAGTCTCTGCAGCAGTTAATAGCAGCGCAGTCGCACGTATGTGCCGCCATAAAAATCGAGCAGGGAGAAACTAGTGTGTGCGGGAAAAGTATTCCATGTTCATTTTTGCATGTGTCATTGTGTGTGCAAATTGCTGCAGCTGTCCTGGCATCACCCCTGAAACCATCACCCAAAGGGATACACCCTGTGCCATTAACACTGAGAGCAATGTCCTGCTATGACACTGATCGCGCCAGCTGAAAGACATTACATAACCTGCCTATTTTTTTCCAATAAAATCCCCACAGGTACAAAGAGAGCAGAAGCCAGTGATGATCAGCTGTAAGCTGCTTGTCGTTGCACAAAAAAAGATATGGTAACTTTAACAAAAACGTTCACGGTGATGATCAGTTACTCTGGTTCGATTTGATTTACAAACTAATCTGCTTCTCTTCTCTTGTGAACCAAATCAAAACAAATACGCAACATTTATTTGAATGTTTACTCGTGCTGATGGATAATGGAGTGAAAAATCATTCATTAAATCGTGGCCTGCTGTGGACATTTTATCCAGTTCCTGTGCACAACCAGGAAGGAATGTGCTTGTCTACATTTCATTCATTCACAGACCGTGTCATGCTATGTATAGTGGTGCAAAAATTAGACAAAATGAGCATTTTTCTTCTGTTTCAACTTCTTATGCTCTAGCCACAATGAGCCTACAAGCCAGTACAAAAATGAGTCACCAATATAATCCATCCTCTGAGCAGAGACATTGCAAATTAAGTGTGCAGCCCTCAATCATATACTGGCTCACTTCATTGGCACTTTGTCACCAAAGCTTTTAGTACCCCCAGTATAAAGTAAATTAATGTTCCTGGTACCTACTCCCTTTTAAACAAACAAACAAACAAAAAAAACCCAGCCATTTGTGTCTTTAGTGACTGACATGGTCCGTGCAGACTAATAACTTTTTCGTCAGTGTGGAAAAACGCATTCATTATTATAAATAATAGCTATAAATGCTTTTACATTTGCACCATTTTAACCAAAAATTAAAGTTAATGGTCTGTGAAACTAAAATAAATACTAAAAAATGGTTAAGATGGGGCAGTTTAGGTTGGACGGGATCCAGTCCAAGTGTAAACACTGCAAGCAAAACATCATAGTTACAAAGTGGGCAACTGCACGCACACTCATGTGGCCATGCATAGCAATGCAGCTCCATGCAAGTGGAGGAGACAAGTAATTGCATTTCCACACACACACACACACACACACACACACACTTGTTGAAGCATTTATTCCCATGAAGAGGCTTTGTCCCGTGAATTACTTAGGCACATTGCTTGTTAAGAAGCAAATTAAAGAGCCTCACCATCAGAGCGCTTCGTGGGCTTAAGATCCCACCGATCCTTAAGACACTATTTTGCTGTGAGAAAATCTGTCATTGCAATATTCACCTGAAGCCTGCACGCTTCTAAAACATACACGGTAAAATAAAAATGTTCTACAAGGATGTCATTTTCTATTTTATTCTCAATGCTGAATGCCTATACAGAAACTCTTATTTAAAAAAAATAAGGCTTTTAGAGTGCGTTCAGAACTCACATCATCCTCTGAAGACGGAGTCAGAAATGGGCCTGAGACCACCGGTGGAGCAGCGACGGGTACAGACCAGTCCTGGCTGAGCGCTGGCACAGTGACCACACTGCCAGAGATGGCCTGTGGTGTCTGGATCTGCAGAAGTTGGCTCGGCTGAGACAGCACAATAGGATGACCTGAGAGAGCGAGAGAGAGGCTTTTTCAAATTTGTTCTTAACAATTAAATAATCACATTTTTACTGTGTGACTAACGTAGCTTAATGAAGATTAGTCTGCTCTCGCAGTCACGGTTTCATCCCGTGTCTGGCCCAGCGACAAAACACAAGATGAAGATGGGTTCAATGTGCTCTGTAAAAATGGTGCAGGTGGTACAGTCCAGTTCCTCCAAACTCCTCCCTACCTCTGGTGACCTACATACACCCCTTCGCTTCAACGGGGCTTTTGTATTAAAAGTACAGGTGGAGAAGAGGTTTCCCATTTTGACCTGTGGTCTTAAATTTGAGCATTCCAATAGGTGTGTGATGTTTATGAGCCTAAACACACAAAATATGTGCACATGTGCCCCCACTTGAAATGCATCATCACCCAAAAGAGTTAAACAAGAAAAACCCGAACAAAATACAATACTGTCAAAATAACTAACTGCTTTCTAGAGGGCAGAGCCAGGAGCCGCTCCTTAAGCTGTGCCAGCCAACTTCATTTTTAATGCTAAATCTGTCAGTGATAAAAAAAAAAAAAATCATGCACTAGCCAGTTCTGCTAATGAATGTGTGGTGCCAACACGAAGTCTTGTGCCCAAGTTTACCATGTGTAAGAAGAATTAACAGAAGAACAAAAGTCAAAAGGAATTAGAAACATTTGCTTCAGTGTGTTTGTTTGTTGCAAACTAATCAGTAAATAGCTCCAGTTTCTTTTTCATCTCGCTGCTGCATCAAGGTGTGCTCCTCAGCTGTGAATATTTATGAGATCATAAAAAAAAAATACCCTTCACGGGATGGATCAGGATTGAATAAATTTCCATCTGGGGGTTTTGCATTTGGATGTCTTGGCCTTAAGCATCTTGGCCGTTACGAGGGAGACAGCAAAGCCAAGTTCAAATTCACTTCGAGAGAGGTCAGATACTCCACCCACTCGGGACCCAAGCAATGACATAACTATTTACATTGGCCTAGATGCTGCTGATGTAACAAACACAGAGGGGCCAATTGGTCAACCAGAAAGGCTAAACCACAAAACAACAGCAGTCACTTTAATGCACGAAAACACACGGCAGCTAATAACAGCCCTACATTTGGCGGCAAAGCAAGCTTGCCTGGCTGCTTATTCAAAATAATGATTTCCAAAAAAAATTTTTTTCTCAAATAACCGGAAAATCTAGACATATTCTGGTTATATAAACATATTGTCTAATTTACTTGTTGTGCTTTGATCATCAAAGTAGTATGGTACACTGAGGAGCACAAAGAGCAAAAACTGTGGTTAAAGCACCATCTACTGGCAAAGATACAACTAAATTACTGGTTAAGAAAAAATGCCTGCTAGATTCAGCAGCGCTGACAACCTAATCCTCATATCATATCACCTCTAAATAATGAATTACACAGTACTCCGAGTAAAAAATATCCCACTATCTGCTAATATGACTAAAAGCACTAGTCTGATGCAATACAGTGTAGCGAGAGGCAAAGTGTCTTAAGATGCTGCAAAGTGAACACTGACCTGCAGGGGGGGCTGGTTTGATGGTGACTGGAGCTGGTTTTACCACAGGCAGGACGGTGGTCTGCAGGGGCTGGATGATGATTGTCTTGGCCTGCAAGGGAGCTGCTGCTTGAGCCAGTGGCACAGCTGTAATCAGTGGTTTCGGCTGGATGGAAACCTTTGGGCCAATCTGAATTGGTTTCTTGACTGGCTGAGCTGGCTTGGCTGCTGCGTGTGTGCGTGTGTGTGTGACAAATGACAAGGATGGATGCAGTTAGACAACAAAATAGGATTCATATAAATATTCTAAGCTCAGAAAAAGAAATGTGCATTTATAGTTACTGCGTATTTTTAAAGGAATTTATTGTGTCAAAACATCACCACTCTTTTCAGAAATGTGGTGGCAGAGGCTGCCTCACCTCGTGTCGCCTGATTGGTCCTCTTTGCAGCTTTTTTGGAGATTTCAGAAAAGCCGCTGAACTCCGAACAGACTGAAAGGGGAGACGGCTGCGATTGTGGAGACAGGGCCTCATCCTGAATGCAAAAACAAACGGAACTTAAATCGTGCATCACTGTAGTCACATCATGTTTAAACACGTCCCTTCTCACACCAAAAATTCACTTGCACGTGTGCTCGAGACACACTAGACAAAAACAGACGATGTGTCCTTGTCATTATTCAAAGGCTCCAGCAGACAAATGTGTCCTTGGAGGAGACAGGATGATACTGTTAGCAGACAAATGTGTGCAGACTGTGCTGGGGCCAGAAAAAGATTGTCCGTTGTCCTTGTTTTGACACACTGTGAAAACATCTGCCTGCTAAATTATGCTAATGTGGGTGAAGCTGTCAGCACCTTTTTTTTTTTTTTTAACAAGATGTTGGCGCACATCTCAGATGGACGGCAAATTATTAGTCTGACAAGGTGTTTAAGGCTTTTGGCAATAAGTGTCTCAAGTGTGTGCATCGCCATTTAAAAGCAAAGAGCAGCTGTCATTGTTTGAGCGCCATCTGGATTGGAAAATTTCATTGCTGCAAGTGCTCAAAAGAGGGGCAAACATGTAAATACTCAGAAGCAGAAACAAAGCGTGATTTGCATTGGAAATGCAATTCAAATGCTGAAGAACCAGAGGGGACAGAGAGTCGACGTCTGTGACTTACTTGCAAGGAGCATGGAGACAAAGCTTCCACCGAGGCAGGAGAGGACACCGAGCTCAGAGTGTGGGCAGGTGACAGAGAGTCCACACTCACCTCACCATCTGGGTGCACAAGGACATGGAAAAATGTGCAATGTGTGAGGATCTGTCAGCATTAGCCACTGAGTCTCTGAAGTATTCACACAATTAAACCTACTGACTGGTGGGTGAGTTTGTAAAATAATGAATCTCCAATACATGTAGTATAGATTCCTTATTTTATACCGCAATGTAACACAAACCTGTGGAAATGCTACTTGTATCCATTTCGCTCCATGGAGGAATGTCAATGTCGAACTCCAGATCTGGAGCACCGTTGTCCTAAGAAAGCAAACATACGGTTTTAAAAATAATGGACCTCTAGAGAAAGCAGAATGGAGGCAAATGCATGTAGGATCATACTGTGAGTCTATTATTTATAGATGATAATAAGATCGTCTACAGTATTCTTTTTACGTCTACACAATGTACACTATATTGCCAAAAGTATTTGCTCGTCTGCCTTCACATGCATATGAACTTGAGTGACATCCCATTCTGAATCCATAGGGGTTAATATCATATCGGCCCATCCTTTGCAGCTATAACAGTTTCAACTCTTCCGGGAACTCTTCCGAGAACTTTTAGGAGTGTGTTTATGGGAATTTTTTATTGCAGAAGCATATTTGTGAGGTCAGAAACCGATGTTGGGCGAGAAGGCCTGGCTCACAGTCTCCGCTCTAATTCATCCCAAAGGTGTTCTATTGAGTTGAGATCAGGACTCTGTGCAGGCCAGTCAAGTTCTTCCACACCAAACTCGCTCATCCATAACTTTATCGACCTTGCTTTGTGCACTGGTGTGCAGTCATGTTGGAACAGGAAAGGGCCGTCCCCAAACTGTTTCCATAAAATTGGGAAGTCTGTAGCGATTGACTGCGCAGAAAGATGGTGACCTCTGTGCACTATGTGTTTGAGCATTTGCTGATCCCGCTGTCATTTTACATGAATTACCACTTCCCGCCTGAGTTGCTGTTGTTCCTAACTGCTTCCAGGGTTCTAGCCAGCAGTTGATCGCCCAGTGCCGTGCTGAAGTTGTCTTGCGATGGGCTGAGAATTTCACTGGTTCGCTATTGGAGCTCTTTGCTATTACTGCAATTGGCACCCCCCACACCTTGCTGCACTATAGTGTTATTTCACAGTAACCTACCACGGGCACGGCCAGTTTCATTCACAATGTGTACGTGCAATCTCGTGATTGTCCTGTTTACGCTTGATTTCACGGGGCTATGGAAAGCAAAATGGTAACAAATGTGAATGCGAAGGAGAAGAAGAGGAAAAGGGAACCTCAAAGGTCAATTTCAGGCTTCCAATTAAACATAAAATCTCAGAGGCTATGAGAAGCCCTGTCATGCTGACAACTTGATGACAGATATTCTAGCATAGGAAGTGCTGTTAGCAGCTGATCGCATAGATGAAACACCTGGATTATAATCTTTTTGTTGTGATTTCTGCAAATGAATTAGCAGAAGGAAACAGCACTGTGCGACACGCTGAATGTATAAGTGTAACTCTTCAGGTTTATAAGCAAAAAAAAAAGAAAAAAAGATCACTTTATTAATCTAATAAGGTCTGACTTAGAGTTCTGCGTCCCACCTACATGACCGGAGGTCCCCTTTGAATCCTATGAGACTACACACCTATCAGGTGTGTAGCTGTGGAGCAGCTCAGAAAGATACGAGGGGAGTGAATACTCTGGCAATACAGTGTATGTATGACGCTTCTTTTGATGCATTACCTATCCTTGTATAACATAACATGGCTGTAGCCATGTTTAGCTCTACCTCAGCACCACACGCAACAAGCAAATTTACTTGATTTGCAGATTTCCATAGGGCATATATTTCAGTTTTCTATTTGAAAGGACAAGTTACTCACATAACCAGCCTCAAGAGCCTCGAGCAGCTCATCTGCATCACCAAGCTCATCACCCAGTTTTTCCAGCTCATCAAACAGGCTTATGTCTGTATGACAATGAGAATACAACACAGGAGTCAAATCTCTTTCAGTTCATTATAAAACTAGACATTTAAAAAAAACAGCAATTAAAATGATGCTAAAAAGAGGTGTGTATCTATTTGATAAGGTGTAAGCGCCATATATGGCTTCCTTTTTCTTATCTTTGTTTCATTTTCACAAATCTTTTTGGTTTTCATTATATATTTTCCCAGGTTATTTCTTTAAGGTGTACGGGCATTGACTGATAAAAAAGAACAAACAACTGAACATTAAACGCAAAACTATAAGAAAATGCATGCACTAAGACTGTAACATTATTAGCAACCTGATAATTATAGTAACAATCGATAACATATAAATAAAATGTTAATACGTTTTATTTTTCAAGGCCATTAAAACATTTTTTTTAATCTGTAAAAGTAAAAAAAAAAAAATCCCGTGGAGATTCAAAACAAAAAGTGCCATGCCTGTATTTTTTAAGTTCAAATTGCGCAGCTTGTATATTACCAGTAGTTTATATTAGACATCTGCATTAAATATTGGACTCTGCAGTGTGAAGTGAGGCTTGTCTCCGGTTACAGTGCTGATTATAACTTACATTACATTCAGACATCATCATGTTACATCATCACATCATCGTGGCTAATGCTAACTAGCTAACTTAGACTTTAGGAGTTTGAAAAAAATACAACAAATAAACCTCCGACTGGTGTCTTTAAAACTACCGACTTAAAGCAAAGTTCGTGGCCTTTCTTTGTAAAATGTAATCTATACTCATAGATTGAGGCAGCTACACTGCTTCTCTCGCTTTCTAGAAGGTGCGAACTCTGCTGCTGTTGCTTACCCCACTCTCCCCCCTGATCGATGGAGATGCTGCCTGTCTCGCTATCCATCATAGGGTACTGCCGATGATTTTCGAAGTCTAACATTAAGTCGGAAGCCATCCTCTTTTGAATTCATTAGTAAATTATCACACTGTAACACAGCGAAATCGAGCGAACAGTCACACCATACCACTGTTTATCTGTACTAACTTCCGTCTGACGCATAGATACACGTCTGACTTTACTGTCAGCCTACGGGTGCCGCCGAGGGAATCAACCTTTCGCGCAGCGAGCGCGGGGGGCGCTGCTGTAAAATTTGCTGCGCGGGTGGTGCTGCCTAAAGAGGCCACGAGACGGCAGGATAGTACTGCAAACCCCACGGTACGGCGTGGAAAGCTTGCTGTCGACAGGAAGAAGCTGAGGTCATGTGGAAGAAGTGAAGTCCCTTCTAAGTGAAATTCTCAAGTAAAGTGCTAAATTTAAAGATCACATCGACATTTCTTCCGAATTTTAAAAAATCCCCGAAAATAGCCTAAGTGACAAATATGGTCAAACAAGAGTAATGTTTCGACAAGGGAGACAAACATGTCTTATCCATCAGCAGCCTACTTCATAGCCTGATTCATATGATACTGTTTCACCATGAATCATTAAGGCCACATGCACTACATAGTCAGAGAGTTGCCAGAGACACAAAAATAAAGTTGAAAACAGATATCTAATCAATCCAAATGCTCACTGATACATCCCATACAGTACTTTATGTTGGGTCTTATTAAAGCAGTAAGATGGTTTAGATCAATGAGTTAGTTTTGTGCAAGATAAATTGTTATGAGACAGATAACTCAAGTTAGGCTGGTATTTACCCCAACAGTTATACACTGGCAACGCAGCTAGTTCCTGACACAACCAAATGATGGCTGTAATAGAGGTCTGATGAGGTGTGGACTGCACAACTCTTCCTGGGGCTTCTGTGCTGCTGACACGTACCATCTTGATGTAAATTGCACTTGAGTGTCAGAGACAGCAAGCATCTGAGATTGAAGCTTTTTAATAACACACACAGATTGAGATACAGCTGCACAACCCTTTACACAGACTGGCAATTACATCTGCTACAATAATAACTAGATACATACAGACTCTGTAAGAGGTCAGAGTTCATTATTATCAATCCTAATCTGGGTTCCATAAGTAAATGAGTAGGTAAGGTTTATCTTTAGAGGTCTACTGTATAAATAGCTTTACATACAAAAGAAGGAAAGGGCAAAATAAATGTATATATATTTTTAAACTGTACTTGTGTAATATATGTACATAAATTGGACAATTTAAAGTCACTATGTGGAGAAAAATGACACACAAGTTAATGGGCATCAATTCTGTACTTAAACTGTAAGCTGCCCCTCATCTATGTATATAATCATTCAAACAACAAATGGGTGCTTATGTTCTTGGCTTTGTTTGTGATTTTGAAATAGTGCAGTCACAGTGACATTGTGTGTTAAAAATCATCAGCAGGTGTACACTGGGCTTAATCCTTCCTGGCCATTCCAGGTCGTAGTGAGATTAACCTGATGTGGTCTGGTTGATTCCCTACTGGACTGGTTTGAGCTTCTCTCAAAAAGAACAAGCCCCCGGTCTGACTTAACTTAATACTGCAAGGTAAAGACTTACATAGAGGTCATCTGCCTTTAAAAATCCAGTACATTAATCCAGTGCATTGTCTTGATTGTCAAATAGACAACTATGGCTCTACCATTTATGTCTAGGGTCACACCAACTTTATGGTGTCCTGATTATGGCAATAATGCAGGCACATTTGTTCAGAGTCTGTGGACAGTTTCCAGCATATAATATTGATTGTGTGAAAAGCCTCTCAGAGCCAGACATGAAGAGCAGATTAACAGGTTAACCTGATATGTTGGTTGAATGGTTTAACAGAACATGGATTTAGGGGCTTTGGTCATATTGCAGCTTTGTCTGAAACACAAGCATGCACGGTGATGCTCTGTTTATTTTATTTTATTTACTTTTAGCATTCAGATCCTAGTTTTTGCATTATTAGAGAAAGCAGATTTGTTCCTTGGATGAAGCTAATTTGATGAAAACTGAAAACATACTCATGCTCATAATAAGTTTTTTTAAATATTCTTGTTCTTTAGCCTTGAAACCACAGAACAACCACCTACTATGAATCCAATCAAGTGTCTAAGCCTGCACTGTAGCAAATTAATTTGTGTCGATACTCCAGTAAAGTGTCGGCAAGCACTGTAATGTTGATTTACAGCACACCTGTGTGTTGTTTTTAGTGTGAAACCTTTTATGGTGCTGTGTTAAAGGCATTAAAGGATAATACTCTGAGCCAATTGGATGCCATTATATTCTTATCTTAGTGTTCCTTCTGCAATAGCCCTGAACACTTCTGTCTGTGTGCACAATTTCCTAAGTGGTCTTTAGCAATAGTTTCCATCCTTTCTGAAGGTCTTTCAAAGCTTTTCTTTGGACATTGGCTGCTTTTACTCTCATTTTCAGTTTTTTTTATAGCCACTTAACACTGACCTATGAATCATTCAAACAACAAAAAAGGAACCTAACTGAAGGGATAAACCAGTGTTCTGTCCACACATTTCAGACAACTGAGCAAATAACCTATTTTGAATTGTTTCTTCAGGCACTTTATAACAACATATCTCAAAAAGACATAAGTTATTCCAATTTCTTTTGTCAAATCTATGAAAAATGCCAAAGATGCCACAGTTTGAGAGGCATAAAATTATATTAAGAGCTATTAGTCAATCTCTCCCATGGTGCGGTGTGTCCTTAAACAATCTGAGTACTGGTGAACAGTATTGAAAGTCACATCCTTAGGAAATAGGAAAAATCCAGTAAAGACCTGAAACAGAGCCTGAGAGATGCATCTGGCCCTTCAATTGATCCATCTACTGTTCGCTCATCAGAAATGGCCTCAGTGGAAGAGTGGTTGTTAAAAAGCCACTTTTAAAGAGGGGAAATAGGAAGAAAATGCTGAGGTTTGCCAAATCAGAGCTCAGACTTCAAAATTATTGAAACAGTGCGGGATGAGCTTGACAGAGAAAAGAAAGCCTGCCTAAGAGAGTTCAGGCTGTGTTGAAGAATAATACCACATACTGACTTTGAAGCATGTTCGAATACTACAAACTCCCATTTCTCTTGCAAAATAAAACAAAATGAGGGGTGGTTTGAGACACAGCACAAGAATCTAAATGCTGTTTAAGCAAACACACATTTATGCTCATAAACCACTTGTGAATATTTTTGTTAGAAATATACTAAGGAAAATAAACACATAAATAAAATAGAGACCACAGTGAGTGAACAAAGACAAAAAAAGTCCCATGCTAGCCATGAGACCATGTAAACTTAATTAAGTATAGAAGAAACCAAAAGTAGATGGTGTCATTCATGTGACAGCAGGCTTTAATTAGTATTTACCACAGAACAAATTCTTGTAAAAGTGGCAGAGGCCTCATGCTTTGGCGGGTTGACAGCCCGTTTTCATTCAGGCTTTTCATGTCTGAAAGATAATTTTGCTGCCGCTGAGTTCGTCTGTCACTTGATATTGAAATCATGTCTACATATTTTGTTGGGTTTTTGTGCAGTTGTAATTATGCGCTGGTGTTTTATGAAAAGACTGGCATACTTTCCTCCCCTGTGGCCGCGGGAGAAGAACTCTACTTAGCAGTGAAAAGGAGCGAGAAAGTTGGGACTACAAGCCTCTTCTGAGCAAAGAGAAAACCCCTTTTGCAAAAGGGGGGTTTGAGCTACATTTCATCTTTTGTCTGCCAGATTGATGACCTATGAGATGGATGATGTTCTGTAGTGCTGTGTGGCATTGTCTTATCCCAGCCCGCACAAAGAAGGAGAACACTTATCATCACAGGCTTATGTAGGCTATTGAGCAGGGGGCAGGGGTTGTCAGAATGGTGAAGAGGGATCCAGGAGGGTGGGGGGTGCTGGAGGTCCCTCTGATAAAGCGTGATGAAGATGGGCTCATGGCTGCGGAGGCAGATGGAGAGAGGCATCTCCCATGACGACACAGCTAGAACTTCCATCCTGAAGCCAGAAAAGGACAAATGCAAGAAGGAACAGAGGAAATACAGGAAGTGGGCCAAAATGATAATGAAAAAATTAACACACTAATAAGCTGGTGCTGCTTACATGAATACATACGAGGGGGGTGATTTAAGGTGATTAAACAGGCGGTTTGGTTAAGGTTTCTGTTGGCCTTTTAGCTGCACTGTGACTTATTAGCAGGTGGCCCAGGTTTGTCGAGCTTGGTTTGGGATTAGGCTTTAGGACATTGTTTGGTGGGAATGGGGCTGTGAATACAAAGGGATTAGTGCAATGGGTTGCTTCACTGGGTGGGTTTGAATGGGTGTGTGTGCATGAACAGGAGGAGTAGAGACATTGATGGATGGATTACATTTGCTGTAATTAGGCAATAAAAAGCAAATTAAAATATGACAGATTAAAGAATGGTTTAAATATATACGTGTAATTTTGGGCATGTTTTAATAATGTAATTTTTTGAACAAAGGATAAAAGCTGGTAAGAAGATAAGTTGTTAAAAGTGAGTTTATGATTGCCAAACTGTCACTAAGGAAGAAAAGAGATACAAATGCTTAAACTTTTTTATCATATACATGTAATTCCCACGTCCCTCTTCATGTGCTAGAGTGAAAAAAGGCCCTACCAAAATCATTTCAATGCCTTGAACCATGTGCCACCATTAGGAACACACAAAGAGAGATCTGACAAATGACCATTTTAATGCCCCTCTTTGACTTTAATGAATTTATATGTTATCTCGCCCTAATGGGAGGCTGCGCAGAGGGGCTGGCGCAAGGCCATAACAAATGAAAAGCTCTGATTAGTGTAGAATGAGCTGAGAAAAAATCCCATTCATCTTGGTTAGCATCCTCCTGTGCTCTTTTATGGGTCGCTGTTACAAGGACGGGAGAGCCGGGGTGCCTGTCCCATTAGTGGGGCAGCCCAAAGGCCCTCTGAGTGGTCAGCGGCCGGGCGTTGACGAAGCGTCTGCCCGCTCTGCAGTTCAAGACTGTGAATGCCTCAGTGCGGCTTGACTCCTAAATAACCTTCTGAGGTAACGGGAGCTTCACCCCTACATGACCCCGCACTGTGAACAGGGGTGTGTGTGTGGGGGGGCTCCGGGGGGATACCCAGACCAGGACTCACACTAACAATTAGGTAAACACTGGAGAGATCCCTTCAGAGAAACACGGCAGGAGATTAAAAACAGTATTTTCCACCTAAAATTGTGATAGGCTATAGTTACCGATTTAATAGGCTTTAAGCAATGCTAAATGAGATATTTAATTGGAGTTAATAGCTGCCTAATACAGATTAAGGCGGTAATTTGGGAGCTGGGAGGCAGATGTTTGTTTTCAGAGTTGTGTACACTGCATGAATTATACGTAAATGTAAAAGTTGTAGACTACATGTAAAGAAGGGAAAAGATATGTTAAGCACAAGCACATAAACTCCGTAGACTAATCAGAAAAAAAGATCATGTTATTCTGTTTTCTCCCAACTGGCTGTCATGAGACGGCATATCTCCTGTCACCAATAACATGCTGCTTCCCTTCCGACATGTACTGCGTTTGTTTTATTAGCCTATTAAAGTCTTCTCTGATTGTGCTGCTTTAAAAGGAGAGAGAAAACTGCAAAGCACCTTCGTTCTTTCCGTCTGTCGCGAAAGTAACATTTTCCTGAAAATATTGCAACACACAGTCACTGCAGGAGAGATGTTTCGTCATGATCGTGTTGGAGCTTGATATCGACCACTGTTGTCACTGGGAGAAACCCTGTTTTTGCCGCCCCCTCCCTCGCTGGGCCCCTGTGTAGAGCCGCCTTGCAGAGAGAGTTCAGTCAGGCTGGGAGAGGAATGTGCTGGGATGCGGAGCAGCACCGACTGTAGGAAATCGACGCAACAACTCGCACAGTATGGACAGTAATGATCCATATTTACACCTCAGTGAGTACTCTTCAGTTATTTATCAAGAGTCCAGTCTGGCTGCGGTGTTCTCCCCACGAAGCTGCTGCATTTTTGTTCTGACTTGAGCGGCGAGTGCGTTTGTTTTATGGCGTCCTCTCTCCAGTCTGCAAGCTGTGCGCGAAAGTGTTCTCGGACTTTAACCACCAACTGCTGTCTGTGGATCCTGTTGCTACGCTGCTCCTAAATAATCGCTTTAGAACAGCGCGAATTGAAACGAAAGATGCGGTCACTGCAAAAGTCAGGTGATCGTGGTTGTGCCGGTCGGGCAAGGTCAGAGGTTGGCACTTTAATTGCGCTTATGTAATTTATGGTGCTTGTCGCGCGTCTCTTGCTAAACAGTTTGAGACAGAAACACGATTTATTGGTCTGGGTAGGTCGTCAGATCCAGAGAGAAAAGCAACTGCGCAGAGGAATGGCGGATTTCCACTGATAAACAAACTTATAGCCTCTTTGTGGTTGAAAGGAGTGCAACGTGCTAGACGCGCCCTGGCCACTGCTGTGGCTATATTCAGCTGAATGACAGCATGATGTGATTTTGCTCAGTAAAGCTGAACTCTGGTCTGACTCAGTGACTTTGCCCTTGAACGAGGGGATTGCATTTGTTCTATTATCATTTTGCGGCAGCTTAAAATCCTCTGAGACGAGGACATGGGACGTCAGGGAGCAACACGTGGAATACACTACTTACAGTATCAAACAAGTGTTTGAAGCCATTAAAAAAATTGGAGTCTCCCACTTCTTTGGTATCACTGTGTCACACAATATATGCATCACTTATCATGTGATGTTCTCTTGATTCATTGTAAAACATTTGTTTTAAATAAGCTACTGTGATTCTACCAAAATAAAATCTAACATTAGGGTATGTCTTTGAAGGGAAAACTGTTCTGTCTCGTTATGCTATCACAGATATCTTCACACCATTTGGAGGGGCTGAGTATTGTTTCCATAATGAATGTGGCTCCCAGGGGAATGACATGACATCTGGATAGGAGAGTATGTAGTGAGAAACCCACAGTGTACCAAAGTAATAGAGCAGTCCCTCAGGGCTACATTCTTTCTTCTTTCTCTTTAATGATCTGTTATGATCAGGCAGTAGTGACATGCCAAGGTTTAGATATGACTTCCAGCTGATCTTAGAGATATTAGTAGATATTGACCAGCCATGCTTCTGCATTTAAGTTTCAGTGTGGAATTAAACGCCAGTCTTTTCCGTGAATTGCATTGGTCTTGGCTTAAGCAGCGAGTTTTGGTGCGCCACAGTAAGCTTTCTCACTACCCACAAAGTGTACAAGTCGGTCTTAAATGCCAAACAGTCATAATTTTTGTTATGAATATGAACTATGAGCAAAACTAAAAGCAGTGGTCACAAACCAGGTTTAGCTGAATCCTCCTCTTCTTGTGCATTCACTTTTGTGTGTTGGTAGTAAAGCCACAGAGCTAAATGAAAGCCACAACCACTGAAAGTCATTCCAAATCTTGTTTTGTCTGTGTGTTGGCTCACAGCTATGATTTAGGATGCACCAAAGCACGTATGAAAACAGGGCCATAAACAGTACTCATATTCTCACTTGAAAATGGTCACCCTTGTAATCTGTCAGAAGCGTGAAGCCCAGGCGGAGCAGTGTGGAGTCAAAAAAAAAAAAAAA
>VOQJ01005417.1:0-14091 GCA_015052665.1 Apistogramma diplotaenia
TTCATTCCCTCAGTCTCCCTCCTTTTGTATGTTTAAGTTCCTAGTGTAAAGTCTGCTTGTGTTTTATGGTTTGTCACTTCCTGTTTTACTTTGATAGTGTCTTGGTCCGTGTGTTTTGTATTTAGTTTTGCTTCCCCCCTCGTCTCATTGTGATTATGATCTCCACCTGTGTTCCAAGCTGTTTCTGATCCCCTCGTTACCCTCTGTATTTAAGTCTGTGGTTTTTGTCTGTCCTTTGTTGTGTCGTTAGTCATGCTCCCTGTCTGTAACCCTTGTTACTATTCCTTGTCAGTTTCCTGTAAGAGTTTCCGTCAGTTTTTCCCTGTGAGTGGTGTGTTTAGTTTCCCCCAGTTTAGAGTTTATTTAGTCTCCCTGGTTTGGCTGTGAGCCTTCTGTCTCAGCCAGGTTGAGCTGTGCTTTGGTTCTTTCCCCTCACCCCCTGTAAATAAACCTTTTAAGTTACATCAAGTTCTGTGTCCTGCTCTTGGGTCCTTCCTCCATGCCACACCGTGACAAGAACAAGGTGGTATCTTTCATATTTGTTCCATTTCAGTGAATAAAGATCTCCTCTTGAGTAAACTCTTCTCCCACAGAACTATCCATCAGTACTTGACAAAAAATAATAAAACAAACATAAAGTCTAAGTAAAGAACAAAGCTGTCAGACTTTGCTGTTTCTAGCTGAAGCACATGTTTTAGTGGGTGCAACCAGGGATGGTTCCAGATGACCTTCATCATTGGTATCTATGGTGGTTCAAAGGCGTGCCAATAATTTATTCTTCTTTCTTTTATGGTGTAAAAGTTTAATGTAAAGCAGTCAATCCCCAACCCCTTTTTTTTCTAGCTTGTATTCTATAATCATGTGTACCCATTGATATGAATGGGCGAGTGTGTCCAAACTTTTGACCAGTACTGTACCTAAACTTAATAAATACATGTTTGAATGATCTCAAACTGGCAGACATCACAACATAGCCACCAACCTACAAGCCCCCACCAAATTGAATAATGTGGTGAATATTCCAAGGTATACTGAACACTGTAGTGTTGATAAATTAGGTCTGATTAAATCTATAATTTTAAGTACCATTCCCTGCAGTATACGGGTTGATTATATGAATCAGTTCTAGTGTCATGTGTCCAAATGCCTTCAGTTGCATCAAATACATTCTCTGCTTGTCGCCTTTTTTGTTCTGACAGTTGACACCAGTGACCTCACTTATGTATTCTTTTTGCTTTCTGTGGTGGCACATCAATGCAGATGTATAATCCATCTTTTATTTTATAACAAAGCCACTCTCCTTTTCTAATCATATTTCTTCATTTCCAATCTCTGCAGACTTGTTGTGACAGCTCCATATTTTTCACCAGTTGACTCATCTCCTAATCGCCCTTTATTGTCACCTGCTCTGGCCTTTTTTAAAATTTCTGTCTGCTACTCATTTGAGAGGCTGATGGGCGGGAGATAATGAGGGGTAATGGTCTGTCTGAAAGACTGAGTGTATGTGGGAATATACAGAGCTGTATGATGGTATCACCTTTTCACAGAGACACAAAGGTCTGTCATTTCAGAGAAAAATGTCATGTGTGATTACAAAAAAATGTTAGTTATTTGGTCTCTCCCTGGGAAAGTTGGTGTGTGGCTTTTTCGTCTTTTAGTTTGATCAAATTTAAATACTGACATTGTGCGCTGTGACAGTCTTGTCCGCTACAAGTGACAGGACAAATATGTGCTTGTCTTAGAAAGAATGACACCTCTAAAATAGTCATTTCCAATCCAGTTTCTGTTACTGCTGAAGAACTGTAGGTTTTGGAGTGAATGATGGTGAGTACTGAGGGGATCAAAGAACAAATGAAAGCAATGGAGAGGGAAATGACAAAAAAAAGCGGTGGGATTCAGAAGGTAACTACTGCACTGTCCATTAGATAATACTGTATTTTCCTCTTTCAGACAAAAGCTGTCCATCACACTGGGAGGCTGTGCTAGCAGCTGGCAGCATCAACAATTAATGTGTAAGGATGGTATAGCTCTCCATCAGCCTCCTGTAAATAGCTGGCATGTGGAGAGCTCCCCAGCAGATGTGCTACAAGAATTCATTAGTGTCCCCTGTTCCTCATACTTGTCCCCAGAAAGCTATTATCTTCCATGCTGAGCTTGATAAGATTCCAAAAAGAGGAAGACGGGAAAAAAAAATTTCCCATCACTATCTCACAGTGTGTGTTCTTGCTTCTAAACACATTCTGGTTCTTTTTCTGGCTCAAAAACAGCAACGTTGTTGTTGTAGTTCACAATTTCACTGATAAGCTGTGACTCATTGGCTGCAGGTCACAACATTCAGCATCAAAAAATATCCAAATGTTCTCAAAGGTCTGACATTTCATTTCGGGGTTTTGCATCTCTTCACTCAGAGCTCTTTTAAACAGTTGTGTTTACACCTGACCTGTCAACTGTGCATTAGAGCACACTGGGGTGTTTTTCTGTTTCACCCTGCACTTAATGCCCACCATCTAATAAGACTGTGGGGCTGTGGTCAGTTTGTCTTAGAAAGGTTTATACCTGAGTGAAGTGATCCACTTCACTCAGTGGTGGGTGTCTGTGTGGCAGTTACAGTATAATAAAAATATTAGTGAAAGCTGATTCAGAGCTTCCTTTATTACCTGCTTTTGCATACTGTATGCTCTGGAGCATTCTTATTACAGCAAAGGAGATGATGCAGTCCTGCAAGTCAAAACAGCACACCATCTGATCACAAGTGATGTGTAAATATGCCATAATGTGTTTTAAGCATTTATGTTTAACCCTCAGGTGACCTCTGAAGGTTACACTGATATTTTAAAAGCTGCTTGTTATGAAGCTGTTAATTCGTGTGAAGCATTTTGTAACATGGGTTTAGAAGAGTGCTCTTCATATAAAGATGATTAGCTTTATTGAAATGATCAGTACAAAGTGAAGGTTGCAGTGTTATTCAATTACACAGTTTGTGCCTTTGCTGTGAGCAGCGTGCCACTGGCAGCTTTTAGAATTTACTTCAGAGATGTTGAGAGTCTTGATGAAGGTGAGATTTAAAGTGGACTGCCTCCACAGCAGAACATGAAAACATGCACACTATTACAAGGAGCATTTCAGCCGTTTCATTTCACCATGTTATTATGCTATATTTTTTTTAACCTTAGTTACCTTACACCACATGACAGGGATGAGTTGAGCTCCTCCTCACCATTGCACCACCACTACCAGCCTGAACCACTGATTCATTGTGTTCAAGCCATATTCTGACCCTGACATCCAAAGGTCACAGCAGGAATTGAGACTCAGACCAGAGAATGTTTTTTCAGTCTGTTATTGTCCAATTTTGGTGAGTCCATCTAAATGGTTGTTTCAGTTTCCTGTGAGGGATGCTCTTCTGCACACCTTTGTTGTTACAACTGGTTATTTGAGTTAGTTTTGCTTTCTTATTTGCTCAAAACAGCATCTTTAACTTCTGTCATCATCAAGGCAGAGCTGTCACTCACTGGATAATTTCTCTTTTTCAAACCATTCTATGTAAATCATACTAATATAAGATGTGAATGCACCAGAGGTGAGGACCCAACTCACCCATCTAAACTACATAAGTAATCTAGGACTTCAAATGAATCCCAAGACTCTGCATTAAGGTCCTAGAACCATGGCACCTACAGATAGTAGTGTGGGAAAATCCCAGCATTTTCTGAACTACTCAGACCATTCAAAATAATTCAAACCACCTTCTGTCCTTCCTGATGCTCAATTTGGTCATCTTGACCATGTCTACATACCTAAATGTATTGAGTTTCTGCCATCTGATTGGCTGATAGGATATTTGTGTCATGATGCTTCCACAGAAAAGGGGGGACTCACTTGCAGGACAAGGAGAAAAGGTAACACGATGGGAAAACGTGGCTTGAAAAGTGAATTAACTGTTAGCGGGACGAGGGCTGCTGATCTCGTGGGCTCACACACCATCACAGATTACTGGAAAAGGTCCAAGGTGGGCAAGGTCTGCACAGAGAAGAGTGGTTCATCCTCAAGGAAGCAAACAGGCGGGAAGTGAGACATGACTGGAGCTGACATTCATGCGGTACTCTGACACAACGATCCACTGACAACTGAGAGGTTCCTTCAGCCCCTGTTGATCAGCATACAGGTGAGTGATGAGCAATCTGCTAGAGGTGAATACTTGACAAGTGGGTGGAACAACCAGGAGAGACCTCTGCACGAAGTAAACAAAAACAAGATCCACCCACACACACACTGAGAGAGAGAGAAGCGAGAGGAAAGAGCGAGCCTGCACAGAGGACAATTGTGTGTTAACAAGCAGACTTTTCAGTAGCTTGTTAACACACGTTCACTTGTGAAGTGGCTGGTGTGTGCATTTCGTTATACTCCCAGCAAGAAAACTACTTCCTGCTTTTTAAAAAAGACTTTGCACAACCAAAGCCAGAATTTTGGAAAACACTCAGATCAGATGGTGAATATGAAAAAGCTTGAGTTGGCAGATATGAATAATTATCTCAGTCTGCCTTTCTGTGTTATTTATGCAACCAGCTGGTTGCTGCTGAATAAAAACCTATATGTACTCGAAAACTTTTTTGCAGATGTAAAGAACAAATTTAATAAAATATAATACTAAACAGTTCAAAAACAAATGCTCTGTGAGGTTTAAACAAACTGCTTGTCACCAGATTTTGAGAACACCACTGTTGCTTTCCAGTGTAACAGGGTGCTGCCTGCCGAAACACAACACCGTCCATCACTAAGAAGCAGCCAATAGAGCAGCTTGACGGTGTTTCAGCCTGGAGGCTGCATCAGCAGATGGAGAACAGCTCGAAATAAACAGCAATGAAATGCACTCGGGCACTCATTTACAGCAATATACTGTATATTTAGCAGCATGGTGACAAACAACTGCTTCACTCAGATCTGCCTGGGATGCAAGCAGTCGACTGAGTGGAGTAACTGGCAATATAGTACAGTACACAGAGATGTGTGTGATGTATCATCCACGTACTGTATGTCAGTCAAGCATGATTCGTGTATTTACATGCAGTCACGTTTATGTCAGCCAGACGTCCATAGTACAACTTTCTTCCTTCAGCTTCTTTGTGGAGCAGTGCATTAGTTATTGAAGAAAATGATTTAACAACAAAAAACTGCATTCAAGAGATTTTAAAATAACCCAAAAAAACAAACCTAAAAATGAAAAAAAGGTTGGGTGAGATGGATGAAAAGAAATGCAAAGAGTCAAACTGATGAGCAGTGAAATGGCAACAGAGCCACAAAAGATGATGACAATAGGACACAAAATAGGCAAAGACACTTAACACCGTCATTTCATTTCATTTCAAAGAGACACAAAAGCACTACAAAGACACAAAATGCCCTAAGACCAGGACAAAAATCCTATAAAGACATCTCAAGGCAAACATCTACTTCAAAGAAAAACAAAACTACAGACGGAGCCAAAATGGCCACTGAAAAAAAAAAAACATGCACACACAGACACTAAACTACTGCAAAAGTGACAAAAAGGAAGACCAAAAGGGCTGCATTAAAATACACACACTAAAAACAGCCACAGAGCAACTACAAAGTCACACAAAGCTGCTACTGTACATATGTGTGGGGGGGGGGGGGGTTGAGCCTATCCCTGCCATCATAGCACAAGGGCTGGACACGTCTCCAGGCTGGCACAAGGAGTTAGAGAACCAGCGAAGCACACAGGCAGAGGCAGAGCATGCCAGCCCCAGCAGCAGGGGGCTGGAGCTGCAGCTCCATGACATCACCAGCTACTGTAGATGCTCACCTAGCTTAACAGCTTGGAGCAGTGGTGGGTTCATGTACCACAATAATGGCAGAGATTTGTGCTCCTTTTGTTTTTTCTTGTCTTTTTTCAAGCCGACAGCATGAGGTCTTCGCCCCGCGTATGTCTGAAGTAAATTGTGTATTTTGTAAGCTAATTAATATCCTTAACTAGCTAAGACAAGTAGTTATTGGGGAAATAGCTACGCTGTTTTCATTTTCAAAAAGAATGCATGCACATGGTGGATAGCACTGCAAAGCCACCATCATTTGATGTTAAAATATTATGTTTTTCATATTTGAGTTTTCCAGTGGGATCTGATTGTTTACACAGTGAAGGCTGCTGCTGCTCTTACTCAACAAAACATAAAAAAACAAGGAGAAGAAGAAGAAAACCTAATATTTATGAGCTGAAATCAAATTACACTCTTTGGCAAAATATTAATAAGTCAAAGTTTATGTTTTTCTACTGAGGAGTTATTTTTCAGCACAAACCTTTGAAGACATTCCACTTTGTTATTGAGTGTTTCTGTTTATAATATCCAGCTTGCAAAGCAGTTTAAAATATTATTAAGGTTCACAAACGTGCATTACCATGTATAGCTTATGTCCTTTGAGAGAACTAATATGAAGAATTAATACAAATGATGTCCACAAGGCCGCAGATCAGAACACTGATGTTTTTTCCCATGATGCAGCAGTACGACTGTCAGAACCGGAAACCTGCACCATCATCTCATCTTTGCAGCTCTCTGTAAAATATTATACTGGATAATCTGTTAGTATGTAAAGCTGCCTTTTTTCAACAGTCAAAACAGTTCCCAGCTCAGCTGTTAGCAGAAAAACCTGAGAGTCCTGAATCTGTCAGGGCACGGATCAGCGATCAGGCTTCACTTCAGGGCTGAGATAAAACTTCACAGTTTTGATTATTTTCTCTGTGATCACAGGGCAGCTTCAGACCTCTGCTTCACCCTGTGACAACATGAACAGATCACCATCTATATCCACTCTTCATGCTCAATACACATATTTGTCTGAATATTGAGGTTGTTTGAAGTTGTTTTTGAAAAAAGTACAAAGGCTACTGATCTTAGACCAGCAGGGCTGCTGTCACCTGCATGAGGAGAACCTGCTCTCTATATTTTCTTTGACAGCATTAAATAAAACTCGAACAGCTTAATAAGTCATCACTTGCATGCTGAGCTAAACTGTGCTGCTAATAGTGTGTGTTGTTTACTGTAAAGTAATTAGGCATTCATACTAGAGTTACCAGAGAGGATAATATATAAATATAAATCATATATGTATTGTTTTCTACAGTTGGATCTAACTGTAAAAAAAAAAGTTCAGATCCTGTTTGATCCCTGTGATGAGCCCCTGATGTTCCTCACACGAGATCTACCTCTGTGGGTCAGCAGGACACCAGGCACAGTGATGGAAGACATTTAGGAAGTTTCTTCAAACCTCTGGACCTGGGCTCCCAGACCCGGCTGATGGTGTCCCTGTGTTGCTGTTCCACAGGATGAACGTATCAGTTCACCATAACATGGATTTGAGTCCTGAAGCTGTGAAATGAAAACAACACATTTCACTTGAAGCCTTCTGCTGCTTCATTTTTAAACACAACATTGTATTTAAAGTTTTCCACTGTGACATACCTGCCTGTAGCGCTGCGAGTGTGGAATAGATGTAAAACTGTTCTTCCTGTGAACATCTCAAATCGGAAGGTATGAAAATGTGTGGTTGAATCCATTTTTTGTCTAAAATGAGTACAAGAACTAAACATCAGTGAACTATGCATTCACACACAGAGGATCAGAAGGGTGTAGCACTGCTAACCAGCCAGCTACAAGCTGCTAATGAGGACGTTTGGTGCCGTATAAAACTGTAATTTGTTGAGATGTGTTAAATTTACTCAAAGCACTTTATGCAACACGTTTGTGTTGTGTCCATTCATACACACAGTCAGAAAAGCACCTTTTTCTATATCCAAGTGCTTTCTAACATTCACACACACTCACACTCTGATGAACACATCGGGAGTAACTCAGGATTCAATATGTTCCCCAAGGATACTTTGGCATGCAGACTGGAGCAGCCAGGGATCAAACACCAAGCTTCCGATTATTAGATTACCTGCTCTACCTCCTGAGACCCAGCACGTCCCCCCACACCCCCACACCCCCATCCAAAAAACTGCAGGGAGGTGAGTTCAAGTAGGCCTGTGGGCAAGAGTTGAACACAGTGATTCCAGCTCACTACTGTGCAGACTGGCTCCAACGATGCAAGCTGCTCGCTCCTACAAGCTCTTGTGTAATGGGAGGAAGTGGAGTCACATCTTTTATGCAGTCATTGATTGAATAATGGAATGGGTATGTTCATACAAATCACTGAGGTTTTTAATATCTCATGTTTTATGTTGAAGACATGATGATTGTTGTTCCTTTTCTGACTGAAATCTGTGGTCGTGTTATTTCCTGTAAATCACAGACCAGCAGATGTGATGTAGTGCAGCTTGACACGTTCACTGGTTCTAATGAGGAAGCGCAGGGAGATTTGAAACAGGTCTGATCTGTGTTTCAGCCGTACCCTACATGTGGTGTTGCTCTGTAAATCCAGTTGTTCTGTCACCTCTCCAGCTGACTCACCGCTGTCTTTCTCATCAAATCCAATAAACAAGGGAAGCCAGGGATTAGTCACAGCTAAATACACTAAGCTCATTTGATAATCATGGCTTCTCCCCAATCTCGGCTAATTAACAATGGATGTGACGAAATTAATCTACACAAATGGCTGTGAGTATCCATCTACGTTATCTGAATCACATGAAGAGATTTAATTCCTGCATGTAATGGTCATTGTGGCATGAAACCTCTTTTGATCTAATTCCAGCACATTGACATGCAGGTGGCTGAACATAACTACCACGCCCCCGAGACCACTGAAGGATCTCAGTGTTGATTTTTCAATGACAAATGTGTCCACTTTACCCCGCAACAGCCAGGCCCCCAGTAGACACTGTGTTGTCAGAGTACTGGCTGTAATTTACCAATCTCCACATGCCACAGTGAGAGTCTGATTCAGTCAAACATTCCTTTGTCAATATTTTACGACTTTGGGAGGAGCAGGAGCCTCGTCAAAAGGTAACCAGGGGAACGTTTCCTTAATAAAGTGTTGAAAGCCATCAGTTCTGCCAGAACTACTGCGGCTTCAAAACAGCAAGACTTCAGCTATTGCATTGCTCATCATTAACAGAGCAAGCAAAGACGCTGAGATAGCAGTTATATTTGGACTTAATCACTCACAGCTCAGTTACAGCTTTAGCAAGTGACCCAAAACTCGTGAACAGATACTGACGTGGGTTATGGTAACTACTGTGTGGGTCAGAAATGGTCCGAATGTCATTATGCACCTGACATGTGAATTATATACAGTGAGCCTGAACCTGAGATGATGCAGTCAGACTGACCCAGAGTCAGTGCCCTCAGTCAGTCTTTGATATTTGGGAGAATATCAGGTCATGACAGGATGATGGAGAAAAATTCTTTGTATTTTCTTGTGTTAAATGAGCAATTCTTCATCTGCTGACTTAAATGAGAAGATTACATACAGTTTACTATGAAAATAGAGTCTGTTTGTATAACACAGATTGAAATTCACATTCACTGCAGTGTGACATAACTCTGAAAGCAGTTTTCAGTTTCTTTGTATGTACTTTTGAGCAAATTTTGAGCAAAGTTTTCCAATTGAAAGAACACCTCATGCAGCACCTGCACACTGACTGAACACACACCTGTGTGTAACTGCCGTTTGACACCAAAATAAAATCTCTGTTACTGTCTTACTGCTGGAACTTTTGATCAGATTTGATTAGTCAAAACCAAAAGTCAAAAGCAAAATTAAGTTGCAACTGTCCCAACCCCCCCCCCCCCACCCCCCACTCCGGCCATGGCCTCTTATGACAAGAGCAACTCAAGTGGACAAACAAATAAGACACGTACTTCTCTTCACTTATTTCAGTACCAAAGATATAGCTGATTACAACATAATTTCATAATTTACATCTGACACACTACAAAAACATGAAGGTCCACAAAGGCTCTGTGTTAACCTTTCCAGGCTGTGCTCACCTCTCAACCAGTGAGAGGCAGCCAGGCTGCTGGGAGGCTCCAGGCTTTTCACAACTGAGCGATTTGTTAAGAAAATGGATGAAAGACCACAAAGGATTACTGTAAACATCTTCTTTTAGATGAACCTTTGGGTGATGACTGTGTAATTTGCACATTAGAGACGCTGATTGCTGTATTAAAGAGGAACCATTAATCTGAGTTAATGGATCATTGGTCATGGCGCCAACCTACATTTTGGAAGAAAAAACATTTTTTAAACCTATAAATAGTTTTAGAGGTGTGCCAGTTAGATAATTCCCTCTGATTGCCAAAACAGGATTAGAGACATGGTATATAATATGAAAGGTATCCCTAATGCCACTGCAACTTCCACATGCCAGATAATGTCTGCGTGTAGTTGAATAGCCTCAGGTGCTGTGAATTCATTTTAATGTATATTGTTGTATTAATACAGCTGTCATGCAGCAAGAAAAAAAAAGATCACTGAAGTCTTAAATGCAAAATAAAAGCTGAGATAAAAAAAAAAGGGAGGAGGAGAGGCCCTTTAGTGTAACAGAATCCACTTCATTTCAATTGGAGCTGAGAGTGATAAACAATCTGAATAATGCTCCTGAAGTGGTCTAATATCTTTAGGACACAGAGAGCTGGAGGATGGAGGGCAAGATGGGTGAAGAGGATTGTTAATTTCATCAAAATGGTGGCTGAAGGAGTGCAGGAGTGGAGAATCAACCCACAGGGAGAAAAAACTCTCCCACCTCCTTCATCCTGTTACATATTACACTGTGTCCCATTGCTCAGCCTAATGTTTAAACTCAATTATTCCTCCCACTGTTAGACAAACAGCCGCATCAGCTGGGGAGAGTGTTCACACTGTCCCTGGGTATATTGTAGCAGTGCGTTGCTATTTGAGGCCAATATTAGCCTTTTATTAAATCTGGTCCAGTCAGTGTCATATGATGGATTAGATGCCAAGTGTTAGGTTACGTAAATGAAAAATGAAAAACAAGGCCTAAGCTGGTGTGATGGGTGATTTGGATAGAATGACATGGTAAATTCCTCGAATGCGCTGAGTGTTTTAGCAGGCTCTGCTAGATTAAGATGGGCTGCTGGATTGACGGGGGAGATTGGTGATCGGTGCGATGACACTGTGAATCCCAGCGTTCAGTACTGAGCCTGTGGGCAAAGCTCTCCTTTCACTATTTATTCCGCATTGCAACACAAGCTGTGGGTAAAGAAGGGAATCAGAAATAAAAGGCCAAAATGATTCGGACAACTTCCTTTTGGATGATTTGTGCACAGGGTGGCCACTGCACTGTTTTTGTTGTTGTTCTTTTTGGGCTGTTGAGGGCAAATATTTTTTGGTCCCGTGGGTTAAAATGTTGGATGTTGGTGGATTGGGCCAATTATGTTGATGCTCAGTTGGACATGGATAGACACAAGCAGATGGACTCAAATGTAGACTTGATTTGCAGGTTAATAGTCTTTATTTACAGAGTACAGAAAGCAGACCTGTGACAGCGGAAGGAGTTCCAGTTAGTGGGTTCATGGCTGCAGAAAAGGTACAGTAAGTTCATTATTATCTCTCACTACACAGGGAAAAGCAATCTCTCACCACAAACCTCTTGGGGTATCCAGGAACCTGTGGAGAAGGAAAAAGCCTGATGAGATGGAGATGTCACGTCCAGGTAGGAGTTTTGTCAGCATTTGTTGGAAGAGGATGGAGAAGGCCACTTAGAGGTATGCTGAAAGACTTTGAGCACAGACTGCATGCAGAGACATTCTCTTTGATTGGGGCAGCACAGTGGCATAGTGGTTTGCACTATTACCACACAGCAAGAAGGTTTGGGACTGAATCCACCTCGGCCCAGGCTCTGTTCTGCCTGTGTCTGCATACTCCAGTGTCCTCCCGCAGCTCAAAGACATGCAGTTTGTCGGGTTAGGTTAATTGGCGATTCTAAATTGCTTGTGAGTTTGAAAGGTTTTCTGTCTCTCAGTGTTAGCCCTGCAAAGGGCTGGTGACCTTTTCAGGGCGTACCCTACGGACCATTATCTGGGTCAGGCTCATCTCTCTGTGTGCTTCTGAAAAGTGATTCGATCTCCCAGGTGAATGAGCCGATCATACAGAAAGGAAGAAGCATTTTTGTGACATCACAAGAGGAGAGCTGGCATGAAAGAGTATCTCATTTTAGTTGCAGAAGCCGGTCTGTATGGATAGTTAGGTTAAATCATGTGAAAAACAGGGTCCACCTGGCTCGCTGTGCAGCCAGTCTCTTAGCTGCTTTTAGGTAGGCGAGGTTTTTGTGGTCTGTCCAAACCACCAGTTGCTGCTCAGCCCCTTCCAGCCTGTGACACCATCCCTCCAATGCCAGCTTGACTGCAAGCAGTGTAAAAAGACAAACATGCAGCCTTAGGGACGGTGTGGTAGGGGATAGAGAGCCAAGTCCTTTCAGAACACTTGAGCCAGGCCATCATAAATCTGGGGAACAGAAGACAAGTCAGGTGGTTCAGGTAACACAGGTGCTGGAACAGATTAATACACACACACACACTGACAGAAAGAGATGCTGTTTGCTTCAGCTGTCAGTGGTTTCCATGTGGATGAGTGGTGTAAATGCATATTGAGATTTATGCAGCTTCTATTATTCTAAGTTGACTTAAGGCTGTCATTTAAAGCTACATTTTTGCTGGCTCTACTTTGAATGGATGAAGGTGGCTGCTTGTGTGGGGAGATGGCACAATGACAAATGATTTCCAGTCAGTACTCATCAATCAGACGATGCTCAAATGAGTGGTTTCATGGGAGATTGACTGTGTGGTTTTTTTCATTTAGTTTTGGACTTGATGCTGGAGGTAAATGTTTGGTCAGACTTCATTGAAGTCTTTTATGGATGCTAATCTTTTTATTTTCAGTCCACAATCATCCATTTTCCACAGAGAGGCTGCATTCAGACATACAGTGACCACAGAGAATGCAGCCATTGTGTTTTGGTCATCTATCCTGCAGTGATCTTTGGTGAAAGCCCTTTGCATCATGTCCTTTTGTCTCCCACCAATTATCATCTTGTCTATTTAGTGATATTTTGGGTTTATTATATGTAATAAACAAATAGGAGCAAAATGAAAGACATGAGAAAGTTTTACCCTGAAAAAAAAGGAAGTACTTAAAAATATATTTTCCAAAGTTCAAGAACCCCAAACACAGAATTTAGTGTTTGTCTTTCGATCTGTATTTGCTCTTCAGTTCTTAGTGGAAGTCCTTTCCTATCCGGCCCCAAACATTTGGTCTGAGGTTTTTGTTTATTTTTCCAATCATGCTTTTAGTTCATTGGCACAGAAAAATGGTTTATTAATGTTTGCTCATTGTATCATAGTTGTTACCTTCTGGATGCAACCCAAGTAAAATAGCTTTGAGTCCAGAGAAATTTATAGTGAAATAATCCTCACATGTCACTTTGACTTCCCAAAATGTTTTACATCTGTCTGCCAGACAGTGAAAGTGTTCCTTTAGCCTCTCTGCATTTAATACATATGAGATTTGTGACAGACCTTGACTTTTATCAGCCCTTGAGAAGCCCAAAGTTTGACTGTAGCATCTGCTTTTCCTCAGGTAAAAAACTGCTATGACTCATATTGTCATGAATCACAGAATTTGTGGGCTCAAATGCTGACCTAGAGACTTAGAAAAGTTCAAACAATTTATTATAAATATCTGGGTTGCGAAGCACCAATATCTTCGTATTTCCGTGAGGGGGCTTTGTGTGAGTGTGTGGTAGGCAGCCGTGGAGAGTGGGCGGGCATGTGAGACACAGCTTCTCTCCTTGAAAAATTCAAAGTCCAAATCTAGCAAGAAGACCCAGAACATCCCAAGAGGGAACTAGAAGAGGTAACCAGGAAACTACAAAGAATAATGCACAACACTTTCCTAACATAAAGCTGACATTGCTGATGGATGGCTGAACAATATGGTGGCGAATGAATGGATAAACTGATCCATAAATAACCTGAACCTGATGAAGGAGATGGGGAACAGGTGGCCAGCAGGAGGCTCTTTCGGGAGCTGATTGGGGGGGGGGGGGGGGCCCCCCCGGGGCGCCCCCGGATCCCCCCACCCGGGCCGCCCCGGGAAAGGGGGGGGGGAAAA
>VOQJ01005428.1:4836-20898 GCA_015052665.1 Apistogramma diplotaenia
TCCTTTCTTCCCCCTCCCCCCCCCCCCCCCCCATCACTTTTTCTGATCATCTGTCCCCAAAATCCTTTTAATGCTTCTCAAATCCGACTCGCAGTCATCTAAAAGTATGAAAGCATGTAGTTAGGTCTGTAGCTCAACTGTAGCAGTGCCTACAGCACCGTGTGACAATGAAAAAGACATTAACTCTGCTTCTTAAGAGCATGCAGCAATTACAGTATACAGTATGTTTCTTTTTTGACTCAGAAAAGTGCACACTTGCCATTCTGACTCTGATCATATAATATGTGCAAAATCAGTGGCAATTGAATTAATTTAAATGTGAGTACTGTATGTCATCTGCGTACATGTATAGAGTAGTTGGGTTCAACATATACTGCAGGTATTACTGTTTGGGCTATAACATTTCCAAATTAATGCACAGAAGTGTAGAATTTGATTATGAACTTCAGGTCTGTATGTTTAATACTGGTGAATCACTGATGATTGTAAAATCCTACAAGAAACATAATATTTCACCCTCACAGCTGATTGTGTATTGGTAGGAACCATGTTCAGACAGGCTGAGAGAAAAAGACACTGCAGTCACTGACAGGTTAGAAGCAGAACAGCAGCTCTTAGTGCCATGATGTGTCAGTCTGCTCCCCATTAAATTTATCTTCTTACCTTTACCAGAAACCCAGCTTAAGCCCAACCGATCTTCGTCTGCAGAGTTTAAAGCTAAACCAACCTCACGCCAACCCCACAATAATCTTCCAGTCATACCCCTCAAGCTTCAGTCGGATCGTCATGCTGGCTTTGAGACCAGGTGATCTGACTGAATGACACCGCATGCTCGTTACAGCAGACTTCTCCTTCACAGATTAGGCCTGCCCTGAAGCATACTCTGCTTTATTGTCCTTACTGACTCTAATGTCGACTATAAGATAAAAGAAGATCATGTTGTATTCATTAAAAGTTAAAAAACGGCTTACTGAGGTCATAGATCAGTGGTGCAAAATGGTTTGTCCTCCTGCTGGCCAGTAGAAAGAACACACATTTGTTTCTGCGTTCTTAGACATGGAAGTTTCACCCATCTTTTATATACAGACTATGCACAAGGCTTGGTGCCTTTGCTAGTTGCGCTGAATATCAGCATCATCTCAGCATCAGCATATCAAAGCAAACCAAATAACAGTTTACTCAGTAAGTGGATCTTGTGCAACAGTTAGAGGTGACTCCAGGACTTCCAAGTTGAACTAGTCCCACCCAAGTTCTGTGCAAAGTTTTTATGTGATGTAATCTGTTCATGATGAGGTAAGGCCATTTTGCTCCAATATTTGTCTTTGCTTCTGGCTCTAAATGCACCTAATTTGTTTGGCTTTCGTTTGGTTTTACCACAGTTTAGTTCTTGTTTTCAACACTTCTCAGAGTCTGTTACTCTGACTAGCTTTCCATCACTGTGGGATAAAAAAGTTTGGGCACACCGATGATTTTCCTTCATCAATCATTGGTTGTTTGGATCAATATCAATTAAATATATCACACAGCAGATGAACACAGTGATATAAAGTTCATAGGATTTACAGAAAGTGTGCAATAATTATTTAAACTTAATTAGGCAGGTGCATAAGTTTGGGCCCCCCAACAGAAAAATCACATCCATATTTAGGAGATCCTCCTCTTGCAGAAATAACAGCCTCTAAATGCTTCCTGTAGCTTCCAATGAGAGTCTGGATCCTGGCTGAAGGTATTTTGGACCTTTCTTCCTTACAAACATCTCCATTTCAGTCATGTTTGATGGTTTCTGAGCATGGACAGCCCACTTTAAACCACACCACAGATTCTCAGTAATATTCAGGTTCCAGATGTTGTACTTGTTCCTCTGCATGAGCCTCAGTAGATGCTGAGCAGTGTTTAGGGTCGTTGTCTTGTTGAAGTATCCAGCCCCGGCACAGCTTCAGCTTTGTCACTGATTCTTGAACATTGTTCTCAAGAATCTGCTGATATTGACTGGAATCCATGCGAGCCTCAACTTTAACAAGATTCCCAGTACCTGCACTGGCCTCCACTTCGGGCCTTAATTAGAACTGTGCCTGTGGTCTTCACTTCCTCACTATGTTCCTCACAGTGGAAACTGGCAGCTGAAATCTCAGAGCTTTTTGTGTCCTTCCCCTGAACCATGATGGTGAACAGTCTTTGTTTTCAGCTCATTTGAGAGTTGTTTGAGGCTCCCATGTTGCCACTTTTCAGAGAAAATGCAAGAAGGAGCAACACTTGCAATTATCCACCTTAACCCTTTCTCATAATTGGATTCACCAAACTTTTCCATACCACTGTATGGTCCATTCTTCCGGCGTGGAAAATCTCTCTCTCTTCCAGGTCTATTAGGGACCTTTGCTGGAAAGCAGATTTTGAATGTAATAAAAACAGGCAGCAGCTCTCAGTGAAGCCTCTCCTCTTTGCAAACATCTCTGTTAGTGGATTTGTGCTGAGGGGAGAGTCACACTGCTGTGAGTCTAAGCTGGCAGCCAAGAAGCCTGACAGCTTCTGGGTAATGGGCGCTCACTGAGCTTGCTAGACAGGTCACATTTTCCCACCAGACGAGTGGCAGTGGGTCTCACTGGGTGCTCTGGTTACAGCCAATACTGACACACACACACACACACACACACACACACACACACACACACACACACACACACACACACACACACACACACACACACACACACACACACACACACACGGCTACCACTTAGCAGCCAAAAAAGCAAGTGGCTATGCATCTGATTACCTGACAAATGGAAACAGCTAAAAGTGGCAGGCAAATAGCCTGGCATGATTAGATAAAGGGATGGTAGCCAGAGAGCTGTTAAGTAGGAGGCTGAGGGAGGTATACCTACTACACAAATAGAGGCTACTCTTGTATCCTAGTGTCACATAGCTGAGATCCGAGTCAACCTGCCACTCCCGGGTTGGTTTAAAAATGCACAAAAAAACCTGATCTGACTTTGTTTTCCTTTTTCTACAACTGAGCCAAACTGAAAACAGCTGCAGGGCTCAAAAGAGTAACTGAAAGGAACTGCATGAGCAACAAACTGCTGCGCGTGGCTCAGAAAGACAGCTGACAGTATGTCTGTGTAGGTGCTCAGTGATCCAGGACATGGCAGTCTGAAGTACTTGAAAAGACAGCAGCTGGACTTATTTGGGTCTCATCCAAGAGGTTTCCTCAGTTCAAAAACTGCTGATGGACAGTCCCAGGTATTTAACCCGCCCTAGAGTTCAAATTCAAACCTAAAGAAGTCCAGCAACTGACCGCTTGGAAAGAGCTTGAACAAAATGACAAGACACAAAAAAGGAAAGTAAAAACGATAAAAGGAGGGAAGCACAATAGCAAGAGAAGCCGAAGAACGAACAGAGGGGGACGCGCTCTCTCTGCCCCAAAATAATGGAAACAATAATTGACTATACGCTGTGCTGTTACCACCACAGAAGCTTGAGAAGGTGGTGAAGTGACAAATAATCAATGATGAAAATCTGCAACCATAATCACACTGAACGTTTCTACTGATTAGTTTACCTGCTCCATCTGTGGTCAAAAGAATAGAGGGTTAACATCTCTTTACACTGACAAAAACATTGTCTCAAAGAGTAGCACGCACGCACACACACACGCACGCACGCACGCACACACACACACACACACACACACACACACACACACACGGTGGATTTGTACTTTTTGAAGCGATAAAGCGGCAGCATATGTCACAGCAGACACTGACCTGTGGTGACTGATTACGACCGGAAACAAAGGCAGAGCAGTAGAACTCATTAGCACCTCTGAAAGACTTTATCTGCTGCAACACAACAGGAGCTTGAACGGACAGCCCCCCACAGCCACGTGGTCTTTCTTAACACTCCTATTTGAAGCTTTCTCTAGCAGCTATCTGCAGACTGAACTCCCATCATATCACAGCTTCCTCTGAGACATATCAAAGCTAAACATTCCACACAGTGAAAGTCAGTGAATGGGCATCTGGCATCATCCATGTGATTAACAAAGGAAGCCTATATTAGGCTATCACAGCTTCAATTTCATTAACTCTCCTCATCTTTCAAAATGTGCTGTTAACACAGGGCAAGCCCAAGAAAGACCACGCTGAGCACAGTCCCAGCCTCAATTGTTCTGCTGCTTTCTATCTTTCACAGCCATCAGCAAGAGACATCTGAAAATCCTACACAGCTATTCTATTATCCTTGGTCATATCACATCTACTGTGCCTCAGTCTATGAACTCGTGGTTTATCTGGGTGTAGAAACTAGAGCTGCTGCTTTGGGAAAGACAATAAGACTGTCTGTGATGGATTTGGCCCACAAACTAATACAGACAAAGTAGCTCCACATCTTGATGATATTACAGATTAGCTGGATTCAGATAGAATTATCCTACAAATAATACATTTTATTTTCTGTACAGTTCATTTTTGACAGAGATAGAGAAAAAGAGAGGTGTTTAAAATAGAGATTTGAAGTTCAACGTTTGGATAATTAAGAGGTGAAAAGATATAACTAATCTAAAAAGCTTTAACAAGTGTTTCTTTTAATTGCTTCCTAATGAAGAAACAGCAGCAGTTACTTGAGGTTACATGAGTATCAAGTCAAGAATTGGTCACAACCAATTGATGCCTTCATGAATGGAAATGCTTTACAACAAGGTGCAAACCACTGGTTACACTCAAGACCAGGATGGTCAGATTAGACTTCACCAGAAAACAAGTAAAAGAGGCAGATTCTGTAAAAAAATAAAATAATATCATTGCACAGACTAAAACAAGGGTAACTTGTACCAGAAGATGGGAAGAGTACGGAGAAGGAGGGAAACAGCTCCTTATCCAAAGCGTACCACAATATCTGCCAAATACAGTGGAGGAACTGTTATTAGTGGTGGCCACTGGTGTTTATTGATGAGATGACTGCTGATAGAAGTAACAGGATGAATTGTGAAGTGTATTGCAAGACTTTCAGAAAATGTGACCTCTGACCTTTACCCTTAGGTCAAGGCCTTGTGTAAATTGGCATACTTAGGCTTTTTCTCCCTTTTCCCCTTTTTGACCCTTTAACAGCCGCGATCACTGTCAATACACCTGTTACCTGCCCTCACTTGCCATGCGCATCACCACTGAATGTCAGATCAAACACACTTTGAATTCCAATAATTATCTGACTGTTTCTCCTAACTGTTTCTGAAAGCTGAGAAATTGCACTTCACAGCCAATATAGGGTTATTATGGTAATTTTTGCATGGAGTCTGCCATTGGTGGCATTTTTGAAGCAAATAAAGAGTTAAGAATGGCTCTTCGACAGCCACCCTTCCACTGAGACCTGATGAGGCTGAAGGCCAGATGCCTCCCAGGCCCTGTTTAAGGCCTGTGTTGGATTTTTTCCCCCATATTTTAAGGGCGTGATTCATATGTTCAAACTACTCTAAATCTGCTGCACACAGTTTTTAGAAGTGGGAATAAATTATGTTTTTGTAACAAAGTGCCTAAAAATACTATTTAAAAATGGGTTCTTCAGTAAGTTGTCTGTTACATGTAGACACAACACTGGTTCATCCCTTTAGTTAGGTACCTTTTTTATGCTTGAATGATTCATAGGTGTGGTTGGCACAACGTCAGGAATAAAAATGAGTGACAAAGTAGCCAGTGGCTAAACAAAAGCTTAGACCTTCAGAATGCCTGGAGAACTATTGCTCAAGACCACATTAAAAAATACAACAAAGTCTGCAAAATATAAATGAGGACTGCCTCAGGACTTCTGCGCAGTACTGAAAATCTGTATTGAACACTTGTCACTCTTTTAGTCTATGTTTTATGCTTTACAACTGAAAGCTCTGGCTATCAAACCTGAAACATGTAGCGTGAGAAAAGCTAAGACTGTTGCTAAAGTATAGCATTCCATAGCTCCTGCAGGGAGAAGTGATTTCACCACTGACGGCAATTTTAACTAGATTGCATTGGTTTAGAGCACTGTGGCTCTTAACAGCTACATTTTTTAGCCATAATTACATATGCTAATTTGCCAAATGAGACAAAGCAATCTGGGTCATGCTAAAGTTAACTTAGCCAAACAAAGGATAAGGGAGACGGAAGAAACGAAAACCCAGCAAACAATATGCATCAAAGTGACAAACTCAATTAGGAGAAAACACTGCAACAGTTTGCATTTTTACCTCGTTTACTCTCGTTTGAGCTGGTGAAGCTAAATTAAAGTTTGTGGCCTACAGTTTCAATATGTTTCATCACAAATGCTACCAAGATGAATTCTCGTCCCTGTACTGTAGCTGCCAATTATATTTTGACCCCTCTGTTCTCCGGGACAGCAGTGATGAATAAAACTATTTGGAACAGCAACAATACTAATGTTTCAGAGGTAATTGAACAATAAATCCTGCACGCTTTAGGCACTACAAACCTCCAGCATATTGCTGTGCTGGACTTGTGTGTTTTGCCAAACCATTTGTCCATTTAGTAATTACCCGCAAGTCAAACAAAGTGGATGGCCTATAAAATGGAAGACAATGTAATCCACAGGACGCTCTGCCCCTCACTAAATAATAAACCCATCTAATCGAGTTTGTAAGACTGCAGCATTTATACCATCTGTGCGCGGCTGCGTGATGAAGTGGAAGACATGCTTTTCTGGACTCCGCACCTCTTCCATCCCGTGTTGCTGCTGTTTCAAACGAGCGCCCTGAATGCAGCCCTGTGACAGCGCTGAAGAGCTATACATGCATCAGTTAATTAGACTTGTGAATGAATCGGTTTTTAGACCATCTTCCTGCTCTTTGTTGGTCCACCCCTCAAATTGAAATGAGAATTACAATAGAGGCAGATGAGTAATTAGTCTGAGCCGGACGGAATCCCCACTCGCTTAACGGAATCAAAGAGAAGAAAAGATGATGGATTGTGCGCGTCTATTTATGTGTGTGTGTGGGGAGACGGAGTGAGAAGGAGAAATGAAGATGGAGGCTTTAATCGTGTTCTGCTGTCCTGAGAGGAGGGCTAAGTGTATTATCACTATTGTGTCAGCGGTGCAGCGTTCACACCGGGACCGGTATGGAATGTGTAGAATGTGTTCTCTGGGCTCAGAGCAGATATGAGGCTGGCGTCTAAACTCAATCAGAGGCAGATAATATAACAATGCTTTATGTTTTTCCCCGTGTTATCAGAAAATATAGAAATAAGTGAACGGATAAGAAGGCCCCGAACAGCACAACAGACAGCTGCACATTTTTCTTTCTTTTTTTAAACACAACTGTAAGACTGATAAAGGATAATGCTGTAAAATAATCGTTCTGTCTCTGAATTAGTCAAAGATTTTTTTGCACTTCCACAGTTTAGGTTTCCCAGGTTTATATGGGTTACGTAATTCTGTATATTTGAGCGTCCGTTGAAATGCTTCTGATCATTAGTCAGGTCACATAATCACATCTCCTAAAATAATACACCAATTTAGCATTCCATTTCATTCAAATTCAGATCCTTCCAGGGAGATGATATCAGTTTCTCACACTTAACTCTTAGCTTCAAGGCACAGCGAGGAGTTGATGTGCAGTTAAAAGCTTCAGGACGGCAACCTGATCCATCAATAAACCTAAAGTCTGCCAGTAAGGTTTTGACAGCACGTATACAGTTCGGTTTATTAAGCGTCTCATGTTACAGTCCCAAAGCGTTTCCTAAAAAATGACTCTGGACTGAGCAACATGTGTTCTACACAATCACAGCCTAATTCCTCCATGTCTTTGTCACCTCCCTATTGTTATTCTGCATTTCTTGTGAGCAGCAGAAAAAGACTAAGAGCCGACAACAGCAAACGTGTTTATTAAACGAGGTCAGCGAAACATAATTACATAAGTGTGTAAAAACCTGATAGGTCCTCTTGTGTTGTTAAGTAACTAGAGCAAGCAGTTATCATTTCTTATAAAAGATGTTCTGGAGCCAAAAGGGGAAAAAAATGGTTACTTAGTAGAAAATCAAGAACATTTCCTGGTCAAAATATAGTACAATTTAAATCACAATGATTTTTTTTTTTCCATTAATGACTGATGTTAAAGCCTAGTGTGCGAGTTTGTAATTTTTATGCTGCTCTAATCAATATTTTCACAATATCAAGTGGAGAAATGTCTCTGTGTAATTGTAAAGGAATTGGTAATATAGATCTGCAGTGAAGTATTGGCGTTGCAATTTTCAGCATCTTTGCCACTTTGGTTTCGTTAACTGCACATATTCAGCCGCGGTGAAAGGAAAGTGCATCGTCTTTCACTTACAATGTTTAATATATCAGAGCATAGTAAAAATAATCTGCTCCTTAGCAGGTCATAAAATGAGGTATATGCAACCTCAGATGAATGTAACACATGATATATTGCATTGTGTCATTACTGAGTTAACAAAAACACAATGCAAAGGACGAATAACATCTGCAATTGTTCCTGCCCATCAATCTAGGACAGGTTACAAAGCCTTTTCCAAACAAAGTTTATTATTTCACAGTGAGGTGGATTAGTCACAACTGGAAAACATTCAAGACTGTTGTTACCAGCCTTCCCAGGAGCGGACGTCCCATCAAATTAACTCCAAGGTCAGACTGTACAGTGACAAACTGTACAAAACCGCAATCTCAGGCTCCACAGGCCTCAGTTAGCATGTCAAAGTTCATAACAATACAATTACTGAACAAATATGACCTGTTTGCTTCTATATTCAATCACAGAGTGTACCCAATTTTACACAGGATTGCTTCAGCAGTTTGGCTGTAGCAGTTTTTGTTAAAAAATAATTTAATATGACAGGTGTTGTTGTTCATCTGAGGTTGCATTTATACAATTTAAAGCCTGGTAAGAACTGGATCATGTTTATTCTGTCCTCATGTGTAAAACCTTAGAACTGACAGCTATAGAAACAAGTACTGAATAAACATGTTAGATGCTCAGCACTGAACAAGTGCAACAACAGTCATGAAGTATTAGCAACAATGGTTTAAGCTAAGACATGTGAAGGACAAAAGAGGAAATAAATATTAATGTTCATTGATAAGTAAGCTGTGCAAATGAATGATAATGTTTGTACCTAGCAGAAGTGTCATTAATCATTTGTTAGATAATATTTTGGCTGTAGTCAATATGTAAATACTGATTTCTGCTGTGTGCAACAACATTCTAATGCAATCTACGAATGTTGCCCTGTGACAGCCTGGTGACCTGTGACAGCCTGGTGACCTGTGCAGCGTGAATGCAGCCTTTCACCCTATGGCAGCAGCGATAGGCTGAATGGAGAAAATGAATGTCAGTTAGCCTGTAACCAACTACCCAGGTAATACTACTGACTGCATTATTAAAAGGCTACAGTATTACAGTAACTAATGAGATAACTAATGAGATTAATATGCAATCTAATTACCACAGTACTGTAAGCACTCTGATTGCACTATAACAAACCAGATTCTTGAAGCATAACCTCAATACAACTATGTGCATATATAACCGGGTCCAAGAAAACAAGCACAATCTGGAGCACCACCGCTCTCTCCGAGTTCAAAAGCAAATCATTACAGTGTGTTTTCCGGGACACTGATGAATTTTGGACACAAATCAAGGAGGGTTTCTCTAATGTGAGCAGCTGTGAAGCTAGTCACCTGCAAGAGTACAGCTGACACACACAAGCAGAGTATACAGAAGCTAACCTGACAGGTGTTAGACACACAAACAGGCTCACGCCACAGTCGCACGCACACACCTGATGCTAGTCATGCTTCCAGTCTCAGAGCCAAGCTTGCATCTCTCCAGCTGACTGGCAACAATCTGTCGTTCAGCTTCCAGTTCCCTGGTCAGACGTTCAAACTGCAGCTCCTTGAAAGAGGAAGAGAGAAGGGGAGGGGGGCAAGAATGTGTCAAAACAATCTGTCTATTTATTTACTGTCACATTTACAGTCATCCTGAACATTATTTTGGCTGAGTTGTCTCTGACACATTTTTAATTGTTGTGAAATGGACTCTGCAGTCTGTGGTGGGAAGACAGGCCAGATATCACTGTGTCTGCCAAGTTTCACACTGCCAGATATTCACAGAGAAGAGTTTGACATGCTGCAAAATTGTGACACCAAACTAGAGCCGTCACAAATGTCACATTTGCTATCGTGCCACTGAGGAAATTCATGGAACAGCAGAAGGTTTGGGGGAGAAAAACTCCAATATTTTTTGATGTATAGTGTCAGGCTTAGATGCAAGCATTAGTGCAATACTTAGCTCATCTATACACTGACACTCTATGGATTTATATCCTGCTGGTCAGCATTAGGTAGTTGATATGAATGGAGTGGTAGGAAAAAGCTAGTCACTTCCCCTCAGTTAAAAACTCTAAATGCAGTGGGGTCCCCAACATGGACACGTTTTCCCTCAATTACTGGATAATAGGAAAGAAGGACAACAGCCCTAACTGTGCAGCCAGTGTCATGAAGAACTTCAGCAACATGCAGGCTGCCGACACAGTCCGCTGAAATCAACAGAAGTTCTCCACGATGCCTGGAACAGCATATTTACCATGTTGAAACTGTTCACGTGTGTACCTTGGAGGAAAACCATAAATTTCCATATGATCTGAATACATGAATATCGGGAAATGGGCACATTGAGATAAACAGCTGGTGACACTAATTCTCCAGTGGAGTGACATTACACCACTACAGAAGGGATTGCAGCAAAATGATGCAACCCAACGAGCTTTAAATAAATAAAAAGGATGCAGAAAACACGACATCATTTTGCATGTTTCATGCATTAATTAGACAGTTTTCAATTGATTTTTTATATACTGTGCTTAATCATTGTTTCCACTGCACTTGCATTACATTTTTCTTTTATTGTCTTTACTGAGCTTCCAATGTTGCTACAGGCACACGCACACTTATGCATAAAAATTTCAGTACAATTATGCTGAACCTCTCTCGCTGTTTTCTGTGAGGTCAGCTTGCGTCAGTTTTGTGCAAACTGGCTCCATATCATATCATCTGAATGTGATAAAAGTGGCCTTACTGGAAGGTCTCTGGTCATTAACATGGCAAACATCTTTTAACGTTATAGTGAGTAAATTTTCACCACTAGATGTCAGTAGATTGCTGATTGCAGCTAGCTTAATTCTGATTTCTTACCCCTCTGAATTTCAAGTTCACAATCCAAGCTGCGAGCTGCGGAGGCTGCTGAAGGACAAATATGTTTTAGTCAGCCAAGAGAAATCAAAAACATTAAGATCAGACTGTCTCCCTAATTACTGGTGTATTGCTAATGCTGTTTTTACTACTGTTTGTGTAAAAAAATAACAGTGATACTTAGGAAAGTTATGGAGCATATTCTGAACTTTTCTGCCAGCAAGCGCTGCTGTTTTAGCCTCTGTTAGCCAGGGTTAGTGAAACTGTTGCACTATTGCACTCTGATGCAAATAAACACCGTGAAACGAGAATGTAATCAAACTGTTTATCAGAGGGAAAGTGTGACACTCGAGCCCAACATTAGCTGGCGTAACACTAGCTTATAACCAGCTGCTGTTTGTCTCGTCAGCTGTACGGAGACGTGGAGAGTCACATGTCAAATCTGCTGACAGTAAGTAATTGTGACAATTTTGTTTGTTTGAGGACCTTCTTCTGTTCAGGAGGCTTGAAGTGGGGAGGAAGAGGATGACATTTTATTAAAATAAAAAAGGAAAAACATCCTAAAAAGCTACTTATGGCTGTTGTCTTATTCACAATGGGTCGCCACAGCGGGTGCCTCCGCATAATTGATATGGCAGATCATCCTGAAGCAACCCCAGCCTCAAAACAAAGAACTTCACCACACAAAGTTAAAGTGCAGCTGTTTAAAACTGTGCAGTGAAAGTTGCTGGTACAGTGGAGCTTTATAAACTGAAAATTTTGGTTATTACAGATATCCGCACCAAGCACCAAAACGCTGCAGTCCTGTGCAGACACAAAAATATCTTGCTGGTTAAGCAGACTTGACAGCCATGGCACAGATGAGGAAGTACAGTCTTTCAGGGTAATGTTTCATTGCTGGGTTTTATAACAAATGGATATTGACCTGCATTAGCAGCATTAGTAAACAGAATATTAAAGATGTGCCAAAATATTAAATATTAATTGTCAAAGCATGAGCTTCAGTCATGTTTTATATCTAAATGTATCTGTATGTTTGAGACACTGGTTTGGATGGCACCTTTTGTATTACTTGTGAAATCTACATGATCCATTTTTTAAAAAGTGTCAACAAGTTTCCATAAATCACTTGTATGTGCCATTTAAGACCAACTCTTTTCATGCGGGTGGTTCTTGATGGAGACCTTTTCTTAAGCTTAATTTATGCGTGATGAATAACCACTAATTAGCTGATGTGCAAACAAGCAAGCAGCTGATTAGGTTATTTGTGTCTGCTGCTGTGATCATTATAGCTGATTAAATAAACTGAATTTACCAATTTGTGCAAAAAGAAGAAGAAAACCAAGAGTGGTCAAATTGTTTAGCTGAATCACTCAAAGCGAGTGGAGAACAGGCATCAGCGCTCAGCTCACTGGAGAGCTGGTTTCAAAGGTATGATTTGGACCTCTAAATGGCTTTCTGACAGTCCTTTGGCTGGTTTTGGGATAATAAGTGACATAATTACAATAAGTCATTCCAGACCAGAGGATACAATCAATCACTGTTCCCAAGGCAGCATTTAAATAAAGACGAGCTTCTTATGAAAGAAATATGAGCTCATCAACAAACAAAGGAAGTGAAGAAAGTGACACAAGCACACATAGTGAGCATGCTTTTCACAGCCTTCAAAGTTTCCACATTTTCCACATCATCTTTACCTTCATTCATTTAGGTAGTTTTTCAGTCCGTAAACCCACTGGCTGCTGTCTGGTGACTGAGACTCTGTGGAGGAAACGACCAGCATTCTGTGCTCTTTGCAAAGGTCGTTGTTTGCAGCCCTACTAGATAAATGCGGCTAATAAAAAGCTTAATCATAGCTGATTGTTTCCAGATTGCAATTTGGGAAATACATTCCTCTTGTGGTTTCCACACTGAATGTTTGCCTCCACAAAGCCAAATTCACTCAAATGTGATTGGTCAGCACTCCAGGCTACAAACTGACACCTGAAAGCTTCCAGCGCCAAAAATCTTGACCCCCGTCAACAAATTCTTCATATTCAGACTCCAATATCTGATTATACTTTTTTTTTCCATTAATTTCCACACAGTACTCTGGAAGCACATGGCCATAGATACATACATACTTACATAATGACGGGCTTCTTGATTAAATCCATCCATGGTTTAGTTCATAGGATGTATTTAGGAAACACACACACCTCTCTGCATATGCCCTCATAGTTGGTGGTGCATATCAGAGGGAAAACCAATCCATGAGATGGTGGAAAGGATGGTAGTAATGGAGACAAGTGCCCAAGAATTGGGTTAGGTGCATAGTCTTCATCATTCTCAAATGGAAGAACTTACTAAATCTGGCAGATAAATGTTAGTGCAGAACCCCTCCAATCAGGCTTTGAAGGTAGAGTGGTCAGAGGGAAGGCATTCCTCACTAACAGGTATGTGACAGCCCACTGGTGGTTTGCCAAAAGGCTGCTGATTGGCTTTTGGGCTGTAAGAAATAAAATCTGCTCAGATGGAATAAAGATTGAAATATTCCACCACAATTCCCAATGCTATGTGCAGAGAAAACCAGCAGTCATACATAGTGGCGGTGGCAACATCGTGCTGGATATATACAGAATAATCCTGAGTCAAAACCTTTTTCAGAGGGCTCAAGATGCCAGGCTAGGATGAGGCTTTATATTTCAAGAAGACAATGAGACAAAGCATGTCACCAAGAAAACCAAAGAGTTGCTTTGGATAAAACTGAAAATCCTGGAGTTCTGCAGGCAGAATCCGGACATGATGCCCAGAGCATCTCAGGAGACCTGAAAACGGCTGTGCACCGACACACCCATTCCAGCCTGGTTGAGCTTAAAGGATTCTGCCAAGAGGAATGGCAGAAACACCTGATAGAAAGGCTTGTCAAGCTTGGAGGCTCATCCCCAAGAAGACCTGAGCTCAAGGGAAGGGTCTGAATACTTATATAAATGGCATATTTCAGTCTTACATCATCTGAAAAAACAGTTTTTACTTCATCGTTGTTTTGTAAGTATGTATGTTGTCTCACACAAATGTAATTTAAACCATTTTAAGATGAGTCTGAATCATAACAAAATGTAGAAAATAGTCATGTAAGGAAAAAAGAAAAGAAAAACAGCAACCCTTAATAAAGCCAATAACGTGCGTTTCGCTCGCACAATAATTCTGCAAGACAAAAGACTCAGGTGGAGCTCCCAGCCAAAATAAGTTAAACAGATTCAGAAAACAAATGCAAATCATTAAAGGAGAATAAAAAACCCCATCTGCACCCAATGCAACTTAATATTATCTTTAACATTTTAAATGACCTGAAAGAAACTAAAAAGGAACATTAATGTTATTTATAGTGCTTGTACAATGTGCACTTTATGGCTCAGACTAGTGAAGAAGTGCACAGTGCTGGACTGTGGGAGCTTAAATGCTTAAGATGCCTGAGGCAAATCCAGGCTTCCCACCATAATGATACAATTTGATTATAATGAATCATTAATAACCTAACAAATCTAATTGCAAATTTCACTGTAATTACGCAACATCTTCGCATTATTAATGGTAACTGGCCACACATACAGGTGCACACACCAATTTATAGAAACATACGTGGCACGCATGCACACATACACACACGCACACACACAGAGATAATGTATCTGCACGGATTCTGCATCAGGGAGGAGATGCTGCTGTGTTTTTGTGCTGTTATCAGTTCAGTGCAGGGTGGAAATATTTTGTAAATTGCATTGAATTATGTTTTTCTTTCTGTTTTGACTTCATAACAGAATTGTTTATGAATTGTGCAACAGCCAATTATCAGCTACAGATGGGTGACATATTAAGGGGCAACCAAGATAAAAAGACTTAGTGAAGTGGATTTTCAGCCAAAACAGCTTCACTGCACTTTTAATTCTCCAAGGAAAGGCTAGCAAAGAGATGGAACATCTTTTTTATCCCGAAAGATATTCGCTATTTTAATTTTGATCATGGTTTAGCATCTATTTAACATGGTCCAAAATCTCAAAGACTCAGGGACTGTGAAGTCCACAGGATGTGATTGACACCACTTTAATGCCATTCACACTATTCAGTGAGCCCTTGTGCCCTGAGGATGGGGCCGTTCTTATCCAGGAAGACACCAAAATGTTCCATCGTGGAATTAAAGCGATCACTGAGAACTACTTTTTATGAATTTGCAGTTACCCTTCCCTTAAAGAGGACGAGCAAAATCCCCCAACGTAGCATAACACAGCAACCGGATCCCCTCAGTAAAGCCTCGGATTTTTTCCCCCTTAAATTTGTCACCCGTGCCTGTGTTCTGCAGTGAAACCAGAAGAAGAAGTGACAAAGCGTAGCGTCTGTGAGCATTTGTGAAGCAGAAAGTCTGTGGACGCTAACGTGCACAGAGCTGCAAATCTAAGAACAGTTCGACATGCAGCCGCTTCGCTGTTTACACAACTTCAACATTTTTACATGACGCTGAGGTTATAAATATAGCTGCTTGACAGAAACAGTAAACTTACTGAGCTCATTAATCAGTCATATCTGAGAGAAAAGTAAAAGCCAGGCATGCGCATAATTTCCACCCATAGCAGCCTAAAATCAATCAGGAGAGTATTTGTTGCAGTTTAAGCAAGCAGCCAATCACCCAGCAGAAACCCACTATATGATTGATCTCATGATCTCACTGAAGTTAAAAGGCTATAGTCTTCTGATGCCAAAAAGCTGCATTTCTTATTTACATCCCAAACACCACCCCGCACAACAAAACCGCATGCTTCTCCCTGTGTGATCTGACTTTTTATGCAGCCAAATCAATCTACCCCCCCCCCCCCCCCCCCCCCACCCCCACCCACCACC
>VOQJ01005429.1:8781-19211 GCA_015052665.1 Apistogramma diplotaenia
AGACTGGCGAGCATTAAGTGGCGTGAAGTTCCTGCGGCTGGAGGACTTCCTGGATAACCAGCGGCATGGCATGTGTCTCCAGCTGGAGCCTCAGGGCATCCTCTTCATTGAGGTTCTCACTTTCATATTTACTCTTCAAACGTATTTATCTCTGTCTCATCTATTGACTGTATATAAAAGATGCACACAGCCACCACTTTGCCGCCCCATTGGTTAGTGAAGCTTCAAGCTGAGCTTTTTTGCACCAATCCTTGTGTCTCGAAGCGAGATGTGATGAGGAGGCAGTGGATCATCCCGAGAAACTGAGGGACAAAAACATGCTCACATTGTAGCAACTACTCAATGCCTAAAGGCATGCCCCGCTTCATCATCTAGTCTAATTTAAAGCATCATTTCCAAAATACAGGTCATATTGAGCCAGCAGTTGAGACCATAAACCTATCAGAACAGTGTTTTCTGACGTCACAGATCAGGGTTTCTTGTGAATTGAATTTTTAATTTAAGATTGGAGCCTAATATGGCTGCTGTTCACATACTGTTTTATACATATGGAGGGTTCATTCCTTCATCATAAAATAAAGATTTGTCCTTCAAGTTTTTCCTCTTTGTACGTTTGTACATTACCACACATCTATTTTGATAGTTTCAGCAATCTCCCTCCATCTGTGATTTCTGTGATGCTTATCTGTTATACGGAGCTGCTGGTTGTTGTGCTCTGACTGATCCATTCAGAAATGGGTGAAAAAGTAGCCAGTAATTCATATGAATCACGTTAGTGGGTTGTTTCGATGTGACGTGCAGTTACATTTCCAGGGAGGTGCACGTCAGGTTACAGATTGTGTCTCGAGATTTCAGAGGGGAATATTGCAGTTACAACATGGCATCGATTCACTATCTGTATCCTGATAAGTTCCTCTCTTCTTTTCCAGGTGACATTTATAAATCCTGTCATTGAGCGTCCCTTCAAGCTCCAGAGGCAGAAGAGAATTTTCCCTAAAGAAAAAGGTGGAACCATTTATTAATACCGATTTTTTTTCAGATGTTTTTTTATTTGTTGATAAAAGTTGGATGGTTTACGGGGTGTTGGTATTACCTGATCCAAGTCAAAAACCTGCCTTCTGTTACAAAATGTGGTTAAACGGAGATTCAAATTCAATTCGGACCCTGAAAGATATGGTTGAAATACAATCTAAATAATGGTATTTCATTTGGGACCACGTCTACAGACTAAGACAGAAGACTGACATTTTAATCTACAGTCATTTATATTAGCACTAGACATCAACGACAAGATCTTTGACAACGATCAGTCTGTGGTCTGAGGAAGTGCCAGGGAGTAGGTGGGTTTCAGAGCGGCTTGCAGAGTTCATGCTAAGCAGCTTTCCTTACTGTGTGTGAATACACACAAGTATCAGCTGAGTCATGAGCTGATGTGGGCAGGCTTTAGCCAGCAGATCTGCAGGGTTTGTCGCTGAGCATGACTTTATGAAATCTACAGATGATCGTTTTAAGGCTGCATTTCACTGAGCACAACTTATTTTTTGCTGCATGTTTTATGTGCAAAAACAAAGTGCTCATATGTGACTGCTCAGTGACCGTGGTGCTCAAACCAGAACTCTTCTGGCCTACAGATTGTAAATATTCTTATGCCAATATCTGTTTAGAGAATAGGGTTGGCGGTATGGTCCAGAAAAAATCCTTTGTTTACTTACTAGTTGTTGCATCTTTCTGTAGCTCAGATTTCATTTTCTCGCACCATTCATGCTCACAGGGAAGGACTTCCTGCGTGCTACCCAGATGAACATGAACTTTGCTGCTTGGGGCCGTTTGATGATGAGCATCCTGCCTCCATGCAACTCCCTGGAGCCCTTGAGCCCTCCATTAGCAGGCCCCTATACTGCATCAACCCCTTCGCCAGCTCAGTAAGCCTTCTTGTTGTTACCCGGGAATATCTCTTTGTGTCATCTATGAAAGAGTTATAGAAGTGACCTAATAACTTGTTTGTGTAGCTCTCCATTGTGGCCCGGGGCTGTTTTTCTAGTTGCTCGTGGTTTCTTGTTATCAGAGACGGACAGAATGGCTTGACTTGAAAGGCTGAACATCATCACTGTCCTGTGTTTGGAGTGGTTATGTAATAGTATTTAAGGTATAAAATGGCAGCCCAACCCACGATGTATAGAATCCTGTTCCTTTGTGTTCCACTGTTTAAAAAATGAAAGGGGAAAGAACACACACACGCATGCATGCACACACGCACCAATGAGCCTGCGGGTGACATCATCATTCCTCTCATGTTCATGGATAATGACAGTTTATTTCTATCCAGTCCCACACACACCATCTTGCTGCCCCAAACACTCAAACTTAGTGAGTGGATTAATCCGCCACTGAAAATGGTTAAAACACTGTGACTTTATCTGGAATCCGTTTAAAGGGAAAAGTCGCCAAGAATCAATTAAAGCAAAACACACAGAGATGATGTCGACTGTGAGTTCAAATCTGTTTATCTTTGGAATCAAATAAGATCTGAGTTAAACTTTCATATATATTCACTAGAACCAGTATCTACTGAGAGTGTAGCTACCTGCCAGGTGCATTTACCACTACCATGAGTAGGTATCATGTGATGCGTCGTGCACGTTTAAGTTAAGCTGCACAAGTGTTTTAGGTAATGGCTGGACGTGTATGACATCCTAATGTGGAGAACATCGTAAACCGATTCTCCCTAAAATCTACAAGTAAAAATGATTTACAGGCATTTTATCTTAACCAGTCATGAAACCTATTTACAGTTTCTCACAAGTGCTTCATTGTAGCAGGGAAAGAAAATACTGCTGTTGAGTCGAGATGGAAGCTTCCGATAGCAGGACCACCTCCATCCCCAGCACATAACTTCAACTACAGAAATGTGCAACACATGTCCAGAGTGTGATCTGAGCAAGCCAAAGCTGAAAAACAGCAGGAACACACACACACACACACGCACCACAGAAACAGCCTGCAGCATGTTTAGATTACACACAGAATAGTTACAGTCTGTTTTTGCAAGGCTCATTTGAACAACTCCATAATAACTGTTTTCATAGATATTTGTGGAACATTTTGTGGCTGCGTCGGAGTGTGAATGTTCACTAAAACGAACTTAGCTTAGTTTACATGGAAGTGTATGAATGTGGTGTGAATGGGTGAATGCAAACGTGTTATATAAGCACTTTGAATTCAATTTATTTATACAGCGCCAAATCACAACAAACGGTCGCCTCAAGGCACTTTTTATTGTACGGTAAAGACCCTACAATAATTACAGAGTAAACCCGACGATGAAAACGACCCCCTATGATCAAGCACTTGGCGACAGTGGAAAGGAAAAACTCCCTTTTAACAGGAAGAAACCTCCAGTCATCTGCCGCGACCGGTTGGGGCTGAGTGCTCAGAAAGAGTAGAAAAGCACTATATAAGAGCTAGTCCATTTACCATTTGGTCCCTTTGTAATCTGACATAAACCTACACAAGGATATGCAAAGAGCTTTTAGTGTAATCTACTTAGTTATTTATTCATGGAGCACTTTTTTAACAAAAGTCACATTTTAACCATTCATTCATACTCTGCTCTGTACACTTAAAGCACTCTACCTTACATGCAGGCCAGTTTAGAAAGAGCAGTTAAACTCGTATACATGCCTTTGCCTGTGGGAGGAAGCCCACACAGACAGGAGAGCGTGTGGGCTCCACACAGCGAGGCACCAGCTGGTGCTCAGTCCACTGAGAGACAGCAGCATTAACCACTCTACCACCATACTGCCCATTGTAGTGTGAGCTTTGATCAAGAAACTCTGAGAACAGGTCCCTAAAAATCAACCTTACTTACTGTAATTGTGACTGATCTCTTGCTCCAGGCCATAAATATACGTTTTTAAATCGCTCCCCTCTCACCACCAACTACAGTTTGCAATTTAAACGCAGAACTGAAACTTGTTCAGAGCGCAAATGGAAACGTCTGTGTCAAACTGTCCTGAAGTTTGTGTGAGGAGCATCACTACTGATCACTGGCTGTAACTGAACACCTTGTGCTCGAGTTCACAGGGATTAAGCAGTGGAGTGGAGTTCAGGCGTAACGTCTTGAGCTACATGAGGGAGAACATTCAGGGGAAGCTGCCACTGTGTGGCATCTCATGGACATTAAAACAGAGGAGCTTTTTGGCCAGACAAGCTCAGCGTTCACTTATGTCATGGATAAATCAACTTGACAGACAAGTCCTCTGATACACTGTAAAAAAAAAACTAGCTAACATCACAAAGGCACAAGTGCATGAGGACATAACAGGACTTCTATGGAGCAAAAACTGCAGCCATGCTGAAAATAATCCAGAAATGCACGACAATATTAAACAGTAGGACTGAAATCTTGCATGGACCCGGTCTAAGGTTGATCTGATTTCTTTGTTTTGATCACCTCATATTAGGTAATATTGCTCTTTCTCCTAGAGTGCTTGTAGCATTCTTTATTTTTAAGAATGTCCTGTCAGTTTCTTAATAAATGCAGTGTAATAAATGGTTTTTTTTGTTGTTGTTATTTAAGAGAACCTGCTGTAATGAGACTGAATTTTGCTGAAGAACCATCAGGCAAATCCCCAAATCACATAAAGAACAACAAAGAGTCTCCACTGGTAAGCTTCCTGTCTGAGCGACAAACGAATACGGACACTACAAAACAATTACTGAGCTAATCAGCATGTTTGTTAGAGGATTATTCAAAAGTTATGGCTAGATTTGAATAAAAATGTTTTTAGAGGTGGGCTGTGGTCCAATTTGCATGTGATTAACTTTTGGAATCAATCCAGATCTGGACTCAGGAATTTGTGGAACGTTCCTTTGATTTTTTTGACTTCATATCTTCACAAATTCATATCAAATTAAAATAACAAACTGGGACACATTATCTTGATGTTCTCTAGAAAATATCCTAGTAATCCAGGTCAGGATTAGTCCTCTCTTCTGGATCCAGAGGTTCATCCCCGGTGTGGAGGGAATGAACTGCTTTGGCTCGCAGACTGTTCTTGTTTTCCTTTGGTTTATTCAATTTATGTCGGTTCATCTGTTGTCTGTGTGAAAAACCAGCCTTCTGATGAGAAGAGCCCAAAGCCCAAACGACACCCCTCCGTTCATCCAGCTGCACAGTAAGTAATGTTCAGTTTTACTCTTTGTGGATTTATTTTGGTTGACAGTTTTTGGGTTCTCTCAGATCACCCAGACCATGATTTGTGTAGTGTCATAATTAAAGTTCAATTCAGTTACATTTTATTTATACAGCACCAAATCAAAACAGTAAGTTTGGTCCCAATTCTGAAGTAACCCACTATTTGTAAACTTTGGTGTCATCAGCCGCGGGAGGATATTTGAAGAAGGCAGAAGATTTTCTGAAGCTTTCAGAAGCTAAACATGCACTTCTGTATTCTCATATAGGAAAGATAAAGGGCTTCAGTTGGAAGACTTCAAGTGTATTTCGGTCCTAGGGAGAGGTCATTTTGGAAAGGTATGCATCTAATTTTATTGCATTTGTAAAAAAATAAAATAAAATTCCAATTTATGTACAAATATTACAATACAATTATTACAAATCTTTAACTGACTACAAAGGTTAAGCATCCTTCCTGTTTCTTGTAATTAATGCAAGGTGCTGCTAGCAGAGTACAAGAAGTCAGGTAAACTCTACGCCATCAAAGCCCTGAAGAAAGGCGACATTGTGGCGCGAGATGAGGTCGACAGGTGTGCAGTCTTATCTTATTTTAACACGTTGTTTGTTCCCAGTGGATGGTGGACCTTTAAAAGAATGTGTTCTTCCATTTTTTTAGTTCAAGTCCATCAGTTTAAAAACAATCTTTGAGATTTAAACTAGTTCCTTTCTGTTTGAGTCAGTTAGCTCTGCAGAGGCGGGCAGATTATTCTAAATGATTACTTTAGAGTTGTCATAAAAAAGCACTGCATTTGATCAAATCTCATCTTTTCTATGAATTAGTGGCAGGTAACTCACAGTAACATGCTTCAGTCTTGTTGAGTTGAACTCCTCCTCCTCCCCCTGCTGCCACACCTGATCATCTGCTTCCATGTGACCCTATCCTCCTCTGTCACACATGCATGTGCTTCACCTCCTCTGATGTCTTCCTTCGTTCCACATTGAACACCATCCAGTATATCCACCGTCCCTCCTCTGCACATGCCCAAACCATCTCAGCCTCACATCTCTAACTTCCTCTAAACTCCTCAACCTGAGCTGTTCTTCTGGTGTCCTCTTTTCTAATCTGGTCCAACCTTGAAGATCTGAAGATCTGAACATCTTCAGCGCTGTCACTTTCCAGCTTCACTTCCTGTCTGTGTCAGTGCCACCATGTCCAAACCAAACTCCTCCACCTTCACTGTCTCTGCCACCTTTTCCCCTGCCTCTCTCTCATTCTCTCTCACACACACACACACACACACACACCCCTCTTTGCCATGTACCTATATTCCTGCCTGTTTTGTTCTGTGTTCTCATATCTGACCAACTACAACCTATATGAGTGAAATCCAAATAAATAAATAAAATATATAAACATGTACCGTGTGCTTTCTGTGAGAACCAGTTTGAATTTGAGAGCACCTGTAAAGTGATATTTTGTTAAAGTTAGAGCTTTTAATTCGTTCAGATATCTGTTTGAGGGTTTAAAGTTGAATTACAGGTTGTAAGTAATTCTAAATCTGTGCTCAGCCTCGTGTGTGAGAAGAGAATCTTCGAAGTGATCAACGCCTCTCGTCACCCGTTCCTGGTGAACCTGTACGGCTGCTTCCAGACTGAAGACCACGTGTGCTTTGTGATGGCCTACTCGCCCGGGGGAGACCTCATGACACACATTCACACCAACATCTTCACTGAGAGTCAGACTCTGTGAGCACGCCTTTTTCTCTGTGAAACACTCAGCAGGGTGGTGCTGTTATTTCCAACACTTCTTCTCTGGCTCTCTTTGCACAGCGTGTCTTTTCTCCTGTCTCCCTCCTCCCACCCCCATCTGGTTGCAGGAGATGGCTAACCCCTCCCCGAGCCTGGTTCTGCCAGAGGTTTCTTCCTGTTGAAAGGGGGTTTTTCCTTCCCACTGTTTCCGAGTGTTGGCTCATCTGATTGTTCTGTTTTTGCTGTATTATTGTAGGATCTTTAGCTTACAATATAAAGCACCTTGAGGTGACTGTGGTGATTTGGCACAATATAAGTAGAATTGAATTGAATTGTGTTTTAGGTTTTTCTCTTCATGCGTGCTGATGGGGCTAGAGTTCCTCCACCAAAACAAAATAGTTTACAGGTGAGTGCTTTCAAGCTGTTTTATTATCATATCTGCATATCTACCAGCTGCATGTCAGGAGCATGCAACATCATTTTTTCTGTTTGCATTTTTGTGTCTTCTAGAGACCTGAAGCTAGACAATCTGTTAATGGATGCAGATGGCTTCGTAAGGATAGCAGATTTTGGCTTGTGCAAAGAAGGTAAGTAATGAAGTGTGATGTAATCTTTGTATCTTCAGTCAAAGCTTTTGTTTTTGTGTGTTGCTACATTTTGTCAGGTATTCCATGTCATGGCTTTCACAGACATGAAACACTTGTTTCAGTAGCTTCCTATTGTAACTGATCATTGCAGTTGATATGAGCAAACAGTATGTAAGTGACGCTGTACTGTGTGTAGGAATGGGCCACGGGGATCGTACATCAACATTTTGTGGCACACCAGAGTTCCTGGCTCCAGAAGTGCTAACAGACAGCAACTACACCCGCAGCGTGGACTGGTGGGGGCTTGGGGTCCTCATCTACGAGATGCTGGTGGGGGAGGTCAGTGTAAACCATAGGCCATGTCATATACTTGTAAGGTATGCCCACCTTCACGTTCTGTGTCTGATGTAGACCCCCGCCCCCCCAAACATTCCCAGCTCTGCACATCACCTTGGAGAAATTGTTCCTCAGGCCACGATGTTGTCTGTGGGGTTCCTCACATGAACTGCTTGATTAGCTCAGTTAGCAAATTTGACAACAAATTTGCATTAACTGTTTAAAAAATCACAGTTAAACTGACTTAAATTTATTTTTGAAATGAAAATTCTGGATTGCTTTTATGCTTGGATGGATGAACTTGTCTCCAGCCTAGGTGCCACCAAATACTGCATTTCCTCACTTGAGATGCCTGTAATGAAGTCACCTGCTGATTGTTTGTGGGCCTCCATCACTTTTCTATTTAAAACATGCAAACTCCACACAGAAAGGCCAGATGCTGTGATGCAGCAGTGCTAATCACTGCGCCAACATGCTGCCCCGGTTCAATTTAATTAAATTGTATTTATATAGCGCCAAATCACATTAATAGTTACCTCAAGGCATTTTATATTGTAAGACCACCTATTAGCAAGCACTCGGTGATAGTGGGAAGGAAAAACTCCATTCCAACAGGAAGAAACCTCCAGCAGAACCCGGCCCAGGGAGGGGCAGCCATCTGCTGCGACCGGTTGGGGCTGAGGTTCAAGCTTCTTGCTGATGGTCTTGCAGCCTTGTGCAGGTCTCCAGTCTTGACCCTGATGTCCTTTGACAGCTCTTTGGTCTTGCCCGTGGTGCTGGAGAGGTTGGAATGGAATAACCTGATTCTGTGGACAGGTGCTGTGCTTTCAGGAGATAACGACTTGAGATCAGAAGTATCTGTCATCTGCCACGTGTGCACACAGCCAGTCTGTGGGTTTGAATTGTGGCTGGGTTGTAGGGGATCAAATACTTATTCCAATCAGTGACTTGCAAATCAATTTATAGCTTTTATGTAATGTGATTTTTTTTTTTCTGGATCTTTGGTGTATATGCTGTCTCCGTCTCCCATTAAAATCAGAGACTGTTCATTTATTTGTAACTGAACAAACTCACAAATTCAAAGGGGATCAACTCATTTCCTTTGCTTTACCTTCCCACTCTAGTATGTAATGTAACCACCAAATCTGTGCTTATAAATTAAATTCTAGTGCACGCAGCCTGAAGAACAGTATAAAGTTAATGCAGTTTTGTTTGTTTTCTCAGTCTCCTTTCCCAGGTGATGATGAGGAAGAAGTGTTTGACAGCATTGTTAATGATGATGTGCGCTACCCTCGCTTCCTGTCTCCTGACGCTGCATCCCTCATTCAGAAGGTCAGATGACTCAGAATTCTCCACAGGAGGCATCTCATGAGCTCTTCGGTTCCTTTCACACCTTTAATAATACAGTGAATGATATTCAAAATCTGTGTTGAGCTTATGACCACATTTGAATACATTTACATGTTCCAAGCATTGGAGATCCTGCTGTGCTTAGACCACCGGCCCCGTCACCACCTTTTCCTCCTGTGTTTCAGCTGCTGCAGAAAAATCCCGAGCTGAGGCTGGGAGCAGGAGAAGAGGACGCCCTGGAGATCAAAAGACACGCATTTTTTCAGGTCACTATCCACTTCAATTTAGGAGTCAGAGAGTAAAAGGTGAAAGCAAAAACAAAAAAACTTTAACTGCTCCACAGTCAGCTAAACGTAGTGTATTGATCCGAAATCGGCAGTTCAATTTAGTTTTATTTATACAGCACCAAATCATAACAGTCACCTCTAAATCTTGGTGCTACAAGCTCTGTCCACTAGTCCACAAGACTTTTAAAACAATCCCAAAATCTGCTGCGAGCCAGCGTAAAATGGGGGTAATGTGAGCTTGCTTATGTTAATAGTCTGGCCACAGCATTTTGTAGGCACGAAAGAGACGATTCATCCAGCAAAATGCATTTCTAATAATTTGCTCACAAATGGATATTTTGAAATATGCCAGAAATTACCAGCAGAGCTTGAATCAAGATGAGATTCCTTTAGTTAAAGAGTTTAACGTAAGAGAGAACACAGCCTTGCCTCAGGGAACTGTTGATCTTCTGACAGATGAAAGCTCTATAAATTTCTTCTAATTCGAGTACGATGAAAGCATTCAGTGAGACAGACGGCTCCTGTTTGTGCTTACAGGAAATGGACTGGGATGCTCTCCTGGCCAAAAAGGTGAAACCTCCCTTCCTGCCGGTCATTCGAGCGCCGCAGGACGTCAGCAACTTTGATGAAGAATTCACTCGCCTCAAACCGGTCCTCACGCTCCCGCGAACACCCTGCGTCCTCACTGCAGAGCAGCAGGAAATCTTTGCAGACTTTGACTTCTCTTACATTAGTTGACCACAGGAACTCGAACTCTGCCTTCCTCACCATGCGGCTCTTCTGACTAAAGAGCAGAAGTTGAGAAACGACATCACTTCTGTGGCCAGTTTACTGCGGCACACTGCAAAGCCCTTCAGATATCACTCCCCCCAGCTAAATCTGCTCAGCTGGCTCCGATTTCATCATACAGCTGTTTGATTTTTGTACCGTTTTTCATTTTTCACC
>VOQJ01005437.1:2318-14392 GCA_015052665.1 Apistogramma diplotaenia
GGGGGGGAAGAAAGGGAGGGGGGGTTTTGTTTTGTGGGGGGGGGGGGGGGGGGGGACTAACTCTGGGACTTTGGGCTTTTTTTTTCTAAGTTGTGGTCCAGTTAATGATTTAAGGAAAGGGGGGCATCCAGGAGAGAGAATAGCAGGAAACCTTGTCCACCCACTGCTCCTGTCTGCACCTTTCCGTTCCCATGAATCACCCGCGCTGATAAGCAGAGCCGACGCATGCAGTCATCTCTTACCTCATTCTGGTAAGCAGGAGTGAGGTAAGAAGTGGAAGAGAGGAAATTAAAAGAGAGCAAATAAAGAGGGCAGCAAAGCTGAATGAGTAGCAGATGTAGTGCTGGCGTTGTGTCAGCTCTTTGCTTTGAAAAAGAATCGGGAGCGGATTGTGGGTGACGAATTGTGGAAAACCTCAAAATAGCAGCACACAAGCAGGCTGCCTGTGTTAGTCTCACCTCAGCATTCTGAGTAAATTATGGACTGTCTGTAGGGATTAGGGAGACTTGCTGAAAGCTGCCCGTTTACATCAGCAACGTGTGTGTGTGTGTCTGTGATCTATGTATCAGCTATTGCATATTTTCAGTGCTCATCTTCCCTCACCGCTTTCAGCATGCACTCTATGTGCAACAACATACTGCGCTGAACAGTATCACAAGAGTGTAAAACACATCGGACAAAGTTTTCAAGAAAATATAAGAAAAGAAACTGCAACTTACATTTGTGAGTCAGCAGCTTGTCAAGCGAGTCCCCCCATTTCAGTGCTTCCTCTGGGGTGGGCCTGCAGATGAAAGCAGAGCGGTTCTTTAACAAGCCCATTTCAGCCAGGTTTCTCATTGTGTGACCCATCCGCAGAACTTTGTCTATGCTGAACAGGTGAGTGAAAATGCAGATGCAGACACTTCCTCTCTCACTGCTCGCGTCCACTCTCGTCTCGTCTCTAGTCTTTCACATTTGGTTCTACCTTGTGAGTGGTTGCAGCACCGAGAGCCATGAATCTGCTCTGCTGTGGTGGGGGGAGGCTTTTATAATCCCACTCAATGCAACTTGGAAGGCGGGGGGGAAGAAGAGGAGGTGGGGGGGTGGCTTCAGCCAGCCAATCAGAATATGCCATTGGGTTTAGAGACCTCCTACCTATATCAGTGTCTGTCTGCCCCCTGCTGCCTCTCATCCTACATGTATCCTACAATGAAGTACGCCTCTTTAATGCCCCATCGTGTCAGGCCTTACTTGAGACAACATGCACAATGCACATCGTTAGTTTACTGTATGATATACTTTTTCTTGTTTTTCTGTCTTTTATATCCAAACAAAGATTGTATTGCTGTGTATCAGAGATACCATGTAACTATTTTAAACAGACCAGACTGGGAAAGATGCACTACCAGATTTATTATCATTATCAGATTAAAAATAATAATAATAATAAAAATCACAAAACTCATAAATTAAAAAAATGACTGTGCTTGCATGTTTTGAAATAAATACTCCAAACAAATAAATATGAATCTACTAATTTGAAGATTATATTTCATAGATAATTTAAAGAGCTGTATCCAAACATTACATCATCCGTCCTTCTGGCATGCCACCCTTACTCACACATTCTCCCATTCATTTAATTAATGCCAAACTACAAGCACAGTCTTATGTCTTCCCACATGTCTGTCTTCCAAGAGCCAGGTCATCACCAGCTGTGGTGAGATTCAGAAAACAGTCTGACACACACCCACATGCACACGCTGTCAGGAAGTGGTCACTTACTTGACTGACTTCATAGATTTGTCTAACTTCCCGGCTGGGTTGCTTCCTGGGGACTCATTCCTCCGTCGCAGGAAAGCCAGCCGATTCTTCATGTCTTTGGCCCTGAGTGAAGGAAAGGCAGAAGAGAGAAGGAAGTGAAGGAAGGGAAATGTTGGGGTAAGAAAATGAGGGCGGAAATATGCAATCAAATGAAGTGGATAGAGAAGGAAGACAAAGGGGAGACATGGGGAAAAACGTTTGTTGAGTTTCCAAGTCCAGAGTCCGTAACTGAAACAATCCAAGGCATGGAATCAGCAATTAAGCTCCACAGTGCTGTAAATCCAATCCCTACAATGGCAAACCACTAAAAAGAAAAACAAACTTTGTGTACATTCTAGTCTTCAGCCGGATATGTTGGTATGGTGGCACAGAATTCTCCAAAAGCAGATGTCAATGTCCCTTTGCCCGTTTCTCGTCAGCGTCGCTCCTGTCAATCTAATTTATCTAACAGCCTTTCCTGTAGATGTGTCCCTGGCAGGTTCCTCGGTAGGGACTAAACGAATGTGGCAGTGAAGGAGGAGAGAGACTCAGTCCTCACTCTTCTGTTTCATCACGCCATTCTCCCTGTGCCTTGAGGGGTTTCTGAGAGAAAACTGACCTACGGCGTAGGGTGGCATGTACCCAATCCTCTACCGCTTCCATCCAGAAGCAGCACCCAATACCCTCCTGACCGCCCACCTCACCTGCTTCACCTTTCTCCAACCATCTTACATACAGAGACACCCTGCTGCGCATGTGCCACATTGCGTTGAATCTCGACTAGGGTAATACACCAGCCCTCAGTACCCAAGGGCCCTCGACAGGATTCTGCGCATTCCCATAATCCCATGGTGCGCGTCCTGGCTTTTCCCGACCTGGAGCACGTGCAGCCTCATTGGGATGTGACCTCACTCAACACCCATTTCCTGAGTCCCTGCTTTTGATTTCCACTGTGGATTGACTGGCCTGCTAATAATGCAGCACACCGTTGTGCGTTGGCTGGCTCTAATCACTGCAAGCTGTCCCCCTGCCAACTGACAGCCCCCAGGAGAGCATGTGCACCCCAAATTAAGGAACAGGGCTTCCAGTTATAGACAGCTATCATTTAAACATGCACACACAGGAGGATGGAAGAGCCCTGCGCTTGCGGATTAGTACAAATATGGTACATGAATATTCATGGACAGCAATAAAAGAACAGCCAAACAACCATTTCAAAGAAGCCCTCTGCACCTGTGCCAGCTTCTGCTCCCTTCACTGGAGCTTTCATGCCAGACAGGTGTTGTAAAACTCAAAAGTCTCCACCAGTGTGTTTGTATATGTGTGTGTGTGTGATGGGATGAGAGAGAAGCATTGAAGTTAGAACAAAGTCAACTGCTGATTTGAGTTTTTTCCCAAAGGCTGGAGGACAGGAGGAGAAACATGCTTATACACATGTAACAACATGGACGCATTAAGTGTTGGCAGCTGCTAAATAGCGCCCTTTAAAATCAGAATGAATGTGACCGCAACTTTTCTAAAAGGAGCATTCACACTCTTGGGAGTTTTGGTTTCATATGGGTTTTTTCTGGGATAGTCGAGTCCACTCGAAGGAGCTCTAGTTTTGGTACAGTAGAACTAACAGGAACCAATGGGTTCTCTGTATATCACACTGGTGTTTCTTTGTACTTCCTTTAATGCTAAAACACTCAAAAATGCAAATGTCCCATGAAAAAAAAATATATAAAAAAGATATTAATCTAGAAAAATCCACGTGAGAGCTTTTTTTTTCCCTGTCGGACCAGGTAACAGAGGGAATGGAAATATCTTTAAGAGAAGATGACTCATCCATTGATTGAAATAGCATAAGCGCCCTGCATGAAACAGACTCAAATCCAGATGTTTAACTGATGAACAGGCCTCTGCTTCCTGGAAACAACAGGGTGCTCTAGCATGGTATCCTTGTGAATAGCTCGAGCCTGAAGGATATTACTGCTGAGAAAAAAACCTTGTGCGGTTAAATAAACTCATAACATCGGGGCAGGGTTTATTAGATTGCTCTATATTTAGGTTGTACCCGAAGCAATTTACGTTTGAGCTGGGCATGTGTTAACATAAAGGAAACCTCTGTCTTGCCAGTGCATGTGAGTAAAAAAAAAAAAGAAGAATTTTATAAGAGCTGAAAAATGCACTCTTCCCATCACAAAGCCGCTTTATGTACTTATGTCTGGTTTTGTACAAGCTGAGGCCATGTGTCAATAATGTGACAATGATGTCACAACAGCTTTAAAGTAAATGTATGTTTCTCTCCTGCCACCAAGTGGGTGCCACGGGGTACTGCACCTTGCATCATCTTATTAAATGATTTTTCACATCTTTTTTTCAAAAACTCAAATATAACTCCAGCTGTGAAACATGTGGCACATATTTAGATTCTTCATTTGAATCAACACAACCTGGAGGGCATTAGCACTTTGTTTCTGTGTGTGCCGTTCAATATGTGCAGCAACTCAACTGCTGCGGCCACAAAATAGATTCCCTGTGTAATTATTTGCTCAGCGGGAGAAAACACCAATTCCAATTTGAAAAAGAGTTTCATAGTCCTGTTTGTCACTGTCATGCAAAGGTATACAGTCATGTCGATTCCCTTGAGATTCAGTGATACATACCAGAGACTCTTCGCAATCACAGATATTAATGTAACCTATCACCCAAACAGAAGAAAAACCTCCTGTTAAAAGCGCCCTTAAACTATTAGCACACTTAAACGGGAGAAAAATAAAAGGGGGGAAAGCAGCATAAAGAGATGAAGGCCAACAAAGCCTGCTGCTTTTGACATAAAAAGGCAGAAGAAAGTGCAACTACATAATTTTATGTATCATTTTTTTCAGTACTGGAGATAGAAAGTGTTCCTGTACTTGACAAAAGTCACTTAACCATAAGAGTGAACAGTTATCTACCCAGTGCTCTTTATACCTCTGCTCTTTATGTGTTAATGGTGCATACACAGATGCAGCCTCACAGTCTCTGACCTTGAGCACCTGTCTATTTAAAGTTACTCTTTACCGCCTCTCTTGAACTGCAAATCAGCCTCTAGTCCAAATACTATTGCATATATGTGCTGCTACATTTGCTTAATTAAGCACACTGACCACTACAAAAAGTGAGGCACCGGTGTAATGTGTACACACACTATGCTCTTGCTTGTGTCTCTACAAGAGAGACCACATTTATGTGCTTGAGTGAAGGAGCAAGAGGTCTTTGGCACTGCAATTATCTGCAGGTTTTCATGCTCTTTATTCCCTCTTTGCTTGGCTCACATTAGTCGGACTAATAGCACCCCCCTGGCTATTCCTGGTGTTCTTGAAAGTAGGCCGCACTCTCTGGGAAAGGCTCTTGTAGCACATGGGGAGGCAGCTGTAGACAGACATACTGCAGATCACAGTGTACCACACAAGACAAATCCAGTGCTCCACTTCATTGCGGTATTCTGTTCACTACATTTATCATAATGACTGCACTTGAATTTTGTTATCTGTGCGATCGGGTATGCAGCAGATCGCACAGATTGTTTATTTACTGAAGGCGTGAAGTAGATGCTGGACACTGTCCCGACGAGTGTGCCCGTGTGTGCATTTGTCTGTCAGTATAACGGGTTAAGGATTGTGTCAAAATAATTGTGAGATTTATGCTGCATATTCTTCACCGACAAAACAGTCGTATCTAGACGCACAAAGGCACATTCAGCAACATGATAATCACGAGACTCATAATCAAGAAGGAAGTAGCCCTTAAATATTCCTAGAAGAACAATGAAAAAGGGAATTGTCCTAAATTCTGTCTATAAATATAACACCATCACATCCACCGTCCCCGTCAATCAAGACTTAAAAAAAGAGCTCTATTTCTGCGAAACTCACCTTCCTAGCCATAAAGACCACATGAGCAATCCTATTTCTGAAATCCAGGCTGCTTATATTAAGAAAAAGGGACAGCCTCAAGTTAGAAGTAAAAGCTGTTTCTTCCAAAATAGTTTCAGTCCTTCAGCCTCACGGGGGATTCTTCTCCCTCATTGTGACTGTCAAATGAGATCCACGTAGAGGTCAGATAGCTTCCTACCAGCCTAAGAGCAAAAATCCATGTGGGACTCATACCAGCCCCTACTCACACTTTTTTCAATCTCCCTGCTGATGTTTCTAATTCTTGTTAACAACATTCAAAGCACAGTCAAAACCCACACACGCTTGCCCTTACCTTTCCAGGTATTTCTCTGAGAAATCGACCATAGTGTGAAGCATGGGTGCCAGCATGAAAGTAATATGTACTGCATGTAAGTGTGTGTCAAAAGTCCGGGGCTCTGTTTGGCAATCACATTCCTCTAACCCCTGAGAGGCTCTGGTGGAGCTTTATATAGCCCTAAGGGTCTGTAGAAGGCGGACGCTGGGCTCACTCAATCCACACGGAGGCCAGATTCCTTCTATTAGGGTTTGAGGGGTTGGGACTACATTGGAAGAAGCTCTTCTGTCCTGGGTGAGAAGCAGGATTAGAGCAGCTTAAAGACTTTCTCTTAGCATGGAGTTAGAGTGGCTTCTGAGACAGAGGACCTAAAAGCTAAAATAACAGTGTAAATAATTTGAGGTTAGGATATTAGAGAAGACTTGTAATTTAGCTGCTCTGTGTACCGAGTAATTTAGAGAAAATCTGGATAAAAGACAAGAATGTGTAAAATCCCACACTGTTGCCTGCAGTACTGTATGAGTGCAGGATTCATATAGGATAGCACTGACTCATCACGTGCAACTAACGAGGTTTCAGCATTGCAGTAGCGCTATCACTGCCTGAATGCAGAACCTATAAACTGTAAATATGGCTTCAGAGGTAATGGAAAGTTGATGCTTCATCACTTTAATGGAGTCCCGGACAAATAAACCTCCATTAAATGTCTTTCTTTTTCATGGCATTTGATGTGATTTATTATGCTTAAAATGGTTTTGTCTAATAATATATCTGTATAACTGAGACCTTTCTTCAAAACAGTAGCTTTAAGTGTTTCACTAAATCTCAGCAGAATTGTGCAAACATGCCAGTGCAAACTACTCTGACTCCATAAAGGACACTGATCTTGGCCAATTCTCTCACCACAAAAAAGGACTCGTGTTTTTGTAACTTGGCAGCAAATACGGGGACACTAATTATTTGTCTGGAAACCCCTTCTTTCATATTATATTTCAGATGACTGCACAGTTATTGAGCATTTTTCTTCATTTTTGTGCCTCTTCCATATGTCTCTGAATTGAAAGTTGGATTGCCAGTTAAACGTGTTGTTGTTCTGATCTTGAACTGATTAACGCGTGTCAGATTCATGGTTTAATTCCTACTTGTCTGAAGCCATCGGTTGTGTAGAAGTGGAGTGTCAGCATGCATTGGCTGGGGAAGCAGAACACCTGGGACTGACTAAAAACAAAATGGTGGTAATGGCGGGTGAGGCAGTGGACAATGCCAGGAAAACAGCCGCACTGGATCCAGAAAACTAAACAGATGATGTAAAATGTTTGTAAATAATAGCAGGAAACGAGGGAGACAGAGTACACGAAAAGAAATGGAAGACACCGGGAAGAATGCTTATTAAGAGGAAGAGCACATTCACATCTTTTTATGCTGTAAATAATGCCTGAGCTAGTTTACTGCACTGTTACCATGCCTTTTAGCAGAAGTATTAGGAACACGTTTGCCTGATATGCTTCTGTTCCTTCGTATTGCTGTAAAAACAGAGCACTGACCAGCCAAGGCATGGACTCTGCAAGACCTTTAAAGTTCCCCTGTGGTATCTAGCACCAAGACGTCAGTAGCAGACACTTCAAATCCTGTGAATTGCGACTCACAGTCGCTGCGATTTAGACCACTTACTGCTCATCCCTCCAACTGTCTATTCCCCTGCTTCTTAGCCCAAAGAGAACCTTCTTAAAATGATAAATGTCTATATCTTGGCATGATTTGGCCATATCAGATGTACTTTCCTGCTTTACACTCAGCTACAAATACTTGCTATAATAGCTCTCATGCTATTTCTGAAAGAAATAGTTTTATATATAATTTATTATGTAATAAAAGCCTTGGGTTTTAATCGACAGCACTGAGATATTTTGGTGAATTCTTACAAATCAGAAGGTATTTCCCCTGCTATCGGTTTACAGTGTGGCACACTGGGGAATGGCTGGCAGCAGGTGAAAACTGTAAAGAGCCCCGTGCCAGTGGCAATTTAATGGACCCAAGGACTGTAAATACAGATAGTCATTGTGTAAACATATAGCTTTTGTCATGTTCTGAAAGCTTTGTGTGACATCCTTATTATATTGACAGATGGTGACAGAAGACAGTTACATCACTGACTGATGTATGCGCTTCATCAACAAAAGATAAACCATCTGTTTCCACGCAACCTTCATCAGTGCCACAACTATGCAGTAGCTTTGTACTTTAGCCTCTAACACGCATAAAGAGATTTAAGCTGAAGGCTGTGGTACCTGTTGAGACAATTGGTTATTCACATAAGAACAACCAACCAACATCCAGAATTAGGGAAAAGGTTCACTACTATGACTAGTACATATGAGCTGAAACTGAAACCGACTGCTATGCTATAGGTCTAGTTCTACATAGTATAATCTGAATTGTAAATCCTTTTTTTTTTAATTGATTAAAACAAAAATTACAATGCTTTACCATTGGCCTGTAGACCATGCTTCATGAGCCTTGGCTGTGCAGGAAGAGGGCATGTGCAGTATTAGATGGCGAATGTTCTTTCTGCCTACTGTACTCAGTCAAGCTATCAAATGTTTGCTGACCAGCCTGTTCAGGCCCACATTACACAGTGTCATCAGTGCATCACATTTGTTCTGTGTTTGAGGTTTTGAAATGTAAAAGTAGGCACGCATTTGATACTTAGGATTACATTAACGGTATAGAAAAAGCACATTCTCCCTGCAGTGTGACTTATGTATTCTTCTTGTGCCTGCTTTATTAAAGCGACTGAGGAGAAGCTGAAGTGGTTTGCAGCTGCTGACAAACAGGCAACGTACTCCAGCCTGCCGAAATAAAATAGCTGCGGAATTTTAATCGCTTAATCTGCTATTTAACTAAACAGCACAAAAAAGTAACAGCCTCAATCACAGCCACTGTTTCATTGTATCCACTGTGAGAAATGTGCTTTCATCTTTACGAAGAAGAGAGCGAGCAGCCAGAGAACCACTGAGCATTCAGCAAACACATCTTTCACACTCAAGCACGCTTGCAGGATACACACCTTCTTCTCACCTCAAAGAGAATTTGAAGCACACATATGGTCCCATACACCTCATTTACCACTTCATTAAAGAGATGATGAGCAGCATCACACTATTAGCTTTGACTTTCACATTTGTCTTTCAAAGCCTGTAGCACATTTCTGTACTTGCAGGAAGGTGAACATGTAGATATTATGCATGGAACATTAATTAGTTACATTTATAGCCAAAGAGTACATCCACAGTTTTCCTATCTGCCTTAATTCATCTGTATTAGATTTCAAAATGACACTTGGCATCTACTGGATATTTGTCCTGACACTCTTGGTCGTCAATCCATCAATCCAGTCACACAACGGGTGTGACTGGATTGATGGATTGCTTATTGCATTCCGTGCTACAGAGGGGTGTGAAATTGTACACACTGTTGATTAAATTAGCATTAAAAGGCTGATGAATGAACAAGTGGGTTACGAGATTTGCTGTTTTCCTGCTGAATTGGGTAACTTTCAAAGTGCTGCCATGTGCTTTTTCTTGTTTTCCCTATGGAATAACCATTTATTCCATAGGGATAAATGGTGGGGGCTGGAGCCTATCTCAGCTGACATAAGGCGAGAGGCAGGGTACACCCTGTACAGGTACCTAACCCCAGTAAGTGCATGTCTTTGGACTGTGGGAGGAAACTGGAGTACCCAGAGGAAACCCACGCAGACTCGGGGAAAACATGCAAACTCCACACAGAGGGAGGCCTGGGCCAAGGTGGAATCGAACCCAGGCCCTCCAGATGTCATGCTCTGTGAGGCAGTAGTGCTAACCACCACGCCACCGTGCCGCCTGTTTTGGGAATCAATGTTATGGAAAATGAAAATGTTGCCAATCAGATGGTATCCAGATGCTACTGAATGGTGGATCAAAATCTGATGGTACTTTTCTATGTGCATCAATCTCCATCAATTTAAACACAATCTCAAACACCACTGGCTGAAATGTAACCCCAACCATGAGTGAGCCTCCACTGTAGTTTACAGATACTGCTGGTGTAGACAGTCACTGCTGTACATCTCTCCTGACTTCCTCCATACACACTGTAGTTATGATGCTTTGAACCACTGCACCATCAGACCTGTGGTCACTGATTTTCTGCATTTAATATAGTTGTCACATCATTGCATTACCACTCACTCACTTACTGTAGTCCATACCGCCTCCTCCTCACAAATACATAAACAGCAGTGCAAAGTATAGTCTTAAGATCAGTACAAGGTAATTCAGAATAAAGTGACTAGACAGCATAAGGGATGAATTACCTGAAACACAATACACATATCCATTTATGATCTGAATACTCACAGGTTCTTGGATTTCTTCTTCTTGGTTCCTCCGGGGCCGACCTCACAGCTACAGGGGGATCCAGCACTCAACTGAGGGGAGAGGAAGGAGAGGACACACTGCATCATCCAGCCTCCACACAGAAAGAGGGCCCTGCAGGCTCATGCAGAGACTATAGCAAGCTCTGACAACCTCCAACAGGCAATGACAACCCAAGTGGTTAGCAAGCAAATAAGTCCATGGAGTGTCCAGTTTATCAAACGTGAGCCTAGTCCAGGTAATATACACAACCAGCCTCCAAAATGGTTATTCCATAGCAGCAGTCCACATTGTAAATCCCACAGTTCCCTCTGAGTTGTGCGTCTGTATGTTGCTGGTACACTTGGTGTTTGTCTGGGCATAACAAAGAAAGGAAATGTGTGAGAGTGAGAGAGTGTGAAAGACTACAGCTGTTGTTTCTGTTGGCCTCCAACTGTGCCCCAGGTTTGAAGTGTTGAGCCAAGACCCTGGGTTTCACATTACACTTTTTTGCCAACCCACCATTTTGATTGGTTAAGAGAAAAGGGAAGTTGCTTCAGGGTGGAGAAGGGGTCAATCTCCACTAATCTGATGGTCCGAAACTGCCCCCATTGTATGTGTGAGAGAGGCTCTAAATAATGAGCCATTGTATTACAGCAGTACACATCTGAGCTAGATACTGGCCAGCTGGTAACACATGGCGTGTGTTTTCTATCTCTGAGGACCCCAGCTTGAGTTTCAACCTTGAGCGTAAGGACATTTGTTGCAAAGTTTGGCAAACCACTTCTTCAATGTGTCGTGAAGCTTTTACTTTAGTGAAAAGAATTATTCCAGATATGCAGTAACAAAACTAAAGATATATAAAAGAAATACTATTTGCAATTCTTTGTGTGTGCCTGCCATGAATTCCTTTGAGCCCATATTAGCCGCCTGACCTCAAGCCTACCACAGCAGCTGTTTCCCATCAATCGAGGAAGCTTCACATTTTTTAGTCACCGTCAAGCTTGTGCTAGATCAAAAGTTACAGTTTAAGAGAAATAGCTTGCCATATTCTTAAACTCTTTATTCAAGGTTAGTTAAAGGTCGAAAATGCATTGCACCAAATGGGTTCTTCAATAGTGTAATAGAAACATAGTGATGTTAGTGATATTACCCGATACGTTTCCAATGGTCTGTCAAGTTGCGTGCAGATAAAGTACAGCTAAAATAGCCACATTGTGTTTGTCTGGTTATTATTCTACTTAACAATAATGCTGAGTCTCAGGGGCAAACACTTCCTCTTTAATGCATCCGTCCACCCTCCATATACCAGCTGCACAAACTACATCCTGTCGTGCATTATTTTTGTAGCTGGAGGTGGAATAAAACATACTGACCTGCTGAAGTGACTGACAGCTTTAAAGGCAGACAAATGCATTTGATTTGATTGTTAACTGCAGCTGTATTTTCATCCTGATCTACCTCTTAATCTACCTTTCAGTCACGAAACCGACTGGATCATTTTTTTTGTAAAGCCGGGGTTGTAAATCTGAGCTTGTGATGCTAATGCGAGTGACTATAAATGTGTCAGTGTCTTCTACCCTCGGAACAGTTTTGATGCTACAGATTGTTTAGCTTTTTTTTTTTTTTTTTTTTAGTACCCGGGAGTGGATTTGTTTCCTTTAAGCCCCAGTTACAGATAGA
>VOQJ01005437.1:34028-44294 GCA_015052665.1 Apistogramma diplotaenia
GGAGAAAGAAGAGAAAGAGAAAAAGAAGGGGGAAAAGAGGAGGGGAAGGAGAGAAGGGGAGGAGGAAAAGGGGAGAGGAGAGGAGAGGAGAGGAGAGGAGAGGAGAGGAGAGGAGAGGTATGTTTGAGTGTGATTCTTATATGTTTTCTTTTTATAAAGCTTATAGTTAAGGTTAGATCAGGTGGCCCTGAATCCCTTGATTATGCTGTGATTATGCTCAAACTGCTGTGATTAAGTGAGCATGTGTTTATACAATACAGCAGCATGCCATTACAGATTTGACTGTAGGGTCTTTGCCTTACAGCATAAAGTGCCACATGGTGACTGATTTAGCACTATATAAATAAACCTGAATTGAAGTGAATTGTATAGAGGTCACTGGTGTCATGTATATGACCCCTTAAGGAAAAAGTAATTTATTATCAGGAGAAACCACATGAAATGAGCTGGCAATAGCAATAAGAGTTATCCTGATCTGAGGAAAAGCTCAGCTCACTGAAAAGATGTGATGTTTTGCTAGCCAGACAAAGTAGTGTCAGGTGTTTTCATTCATTAATGAATTTCACTGAAGGAAGTTCTACACAATTCTTTCCTGTGTAAATGGACCAGTTCTTATATAGCACTTTTCTACTCTATACAAAGCATTTACCCATTCACACAAGCACTTCCATATGAAGCTAAGCTAAGTGCTTTACTGTCTAACATTCACACACTTTCACACTCCAACGCTTGCATCAGAGTGCACCTTGGGGTTCAGTATCTTGCCCAAGGACACTTTGGCACAAAGCCCAGAGCAGCCAGGAATTGAACCACCAACCTTCCCATTGGTAGATGACCTGCTCTACCTCCTGAGCCACAGCCACTCTTTAGAGGTCATGTTATATTTCTATCAGCATCACTACGACAATAACATTTGTAGCTCACCGTTAATTGTCTCAGCAGCTGATGAATGGATCTGAATGAACTCGCAGTGGGTCTTTTTTTTCTTTTTTCTTTTTAAAAGGTCTGGATCTCTACGACAACCACATTTCAATTTATTTTCTAAATTGCCCCTTTACCAGATAACTTGGAAATGAATGCCATTTCCATTAGCTGTAACTGTAAACACTGGGTGTTTAAACTGTCCAGCATGACAACAATGATTGTGCTAATGGCTAAATGTCCAGGTAAATTAAAAACAGCAGATAATCACTTATCATTTTTCACATATTTGTTAAACCAATCACACATATGCAATTTCTCAATTGGCTTACACCACCTGCACAGAATTAAACACCAAAATCAAGCACAGAGTTTGCTTTCCTCTAGAGTGAACATCACACTCCCACAGAGCTGCTAACTGTTAAGACTGGCGCAGGCAGAAGGACTCTAAGTGGGCTTAAAACAAAGTGGAGGACACACATCAGCAGATGTTGAGGTTTATCATGTTTCCCAGATTTATTTTTATTCTGTCCCATTTCTTTATAATCCTTCTGGACTTGGAAATTAGCCAATAATTTTCAAGACTAAAAAAAAAAATCATCAAAGTTAAACTAAAAGAAAGTTTGGGGTTAAGGCTGGATTATCCTCAAGCACTGACCTTCCATCAGTGCAAGAAAGACAAGCAGTGGTTGTCTAGTGAAATCTAAAAATAGACATCAATTAAAATGAGCCAAAGTGAAACCGATCTCGCTCTCCTTTCATCTCAAACAGGGTTCTGTATTAAGCTTTTGCTTACATCCATCCTTTACCTCACTAACATCTCAGTTGGCTATTGTCTGTGGAAGCAGAATTAACATCACTTGACAACAGAGCCACTGAAACCTGGATGGGCATAGACATTATCATGGGCATGTCCTGTAAGCGGTGGCTGCAGCTTGTCAAGCTGAGAGGGCAGTAAGTTGCAGCTGGTTATTTGCACATGGGCATTGTGGAGAAACTTCTGGTTTGACATTAGACTGATGGGAGATTAGTGTACCAGACAAGCTGCCGCTGGCTCTGCTTTCACTGCTCTGAGATCAGTTACGAGCTCAGCTTGGAAGCACAGCCAGCGTTAGCAAGTAAACGAGCGCTCTTTTATCATAATAAAAGATGATTTTCTCTTGCAAATCACCCCGAGCAACATGTGCAGTTTTAGAAACTTTTAATAACTCGTTTAGTATGTTAGTACAGAAAGCTTTAATGATGGAGGGGGGAAGTTTAATGTTGCATACTTCCACTAGCACTTTCAGGTTAATGTCTGATTTTTAAAAAATAAATAAATATACTTTTTTTAATCAAGATGTACAGTACCAGTCAAAAGTGTGTCCAAAACGTTGACTGGTACTGTAGGTGTGGCTTTCTGAGCTGAATAAAAACAAGTTTAGTTAAATAAAATAATAAAAACAAATAATAAAGCAGCCACTACAAATATATGATTGCATAGAATATGCTGCATTTCTGGAGACAGAATATATGTAAAGTATTTAAAAGGATTTATTTGATGAATTCATTTATTTAATAAATAAAGGGAGGGGGCACTTGTCATATTTTGCATAGAAAATAAAGTTTGTCAAGATCCACAGTTCATATATGACCATTTCAGTGCTGCCAATATGAAGATGACGTCTTCCTCACTTAGCATGGATGTATCTATATTGAGCTAGGGAGGAAATTTCTTTCACCAAACTGAGCTAAACATTGATGGGCACCAGCACCATATAGTATTTTTTAATCACAATTGCTCATTAGTTGTTGAAATTTGGACACAGCTATCATTAATGCCGAATTGCACACCTTTACACAGTGTGCTTTAAATGCGGGTTTACCTGGTCAGTGCATTGACTGTATGTTCCCCCAAACTGTCCAATGTTTTCTGCTCAGTATAAGACAGCAGAACAGGTCGGCTAGAACAAACCAGGTGAAAGCAGTGAATACTTCCTGGATTCTATATTCACAATATCTCCATGATGGCAAATGAGCCTATAGCTACAGAAAATATTCCTCTACTGATGATCTAAATGCCTCAAGGTCAATGTGTTCTCATAAAGACAGTACAGTACCTCACACTGTGGACATTTATCCACAAACAATTATGTGACCTCTGTCCCACAGTTACCATGGCAACAAGAGACCCATCCCAGGGGAGCAGCTGCACTGTGCATTTTCCAAAAGCTTCCCCAAACCCCTCCCGCTTATCAATTACAAAGTGCCATCTTTCATCATCATCTGTTTCCTTCCTTTTCCTCCTTTCCTTTAATTTCCTGTGTCCTGTTTATTTCTAAGTAAGCCATTACATTAAAGAGCATCACTTTACTCTACTTAGTGTGATACTGGTGGCTAATAGTCTAATGTGTCCAACATCACACTTGCCAAATCCAACTACAATCTCAATAAATCCAGCTAATATCAATTAGCACTGCCGTTGGACATGTTGTGTACCACCGAATAAAAGAACATGATTTCTCTCCTCTTCACTTCCTCTTTTCCCCTCCCTCCATCTCCACTAACTTCTTCACACATACTCACTGCTGGATCACCATAACAGCAATTTGGGTGGATGTCTAAGTGATGTAAGCCCACCCAATCACCCTGCATAATGCTATTTATCTCTATTAAATAGTCCCCTTTACTAGCTTATCTCTTTGATTTCTTCAGAAGATCTGAGAAGTCCAGAGAAGACATCCTGTTTATAGCCTCAAGGGAAAACATCAAATGAACATGGTGATAACAAAGAATAACAACAAAGTTAACCTTATTCCGCACTGACTAAACACCTCATCGTCATCCAACTCTTTATTAATTCTGGTGATCACGTTGAGACAACTACTCAGGCACAAGCTTGTAACCGAGCACCACCTTTGTCTCTGTTCATAATGTCTTGTATTTGAATAACAGTTTTGTAAATCATCATCACTCATCACAGGAATTCAGAATCACAATCGTGCTCTTGTTTCATTAGTCATTAAAGAGAAGTCAACCATGGGTGCTGACGAATGAAAAACGTGTCGAGGTCTCTTTCCAACAAACTGCAGTCCACACCCGAGAGCAAGGAGTTTATCTGAAAGATGATGTCACACAAAGGTCCTCCCCGGATCTTACCTTTGTCCATACATGCAAACCAAATGTTTCCCACGTGTGAACACAGACGTGTTTGTGTGAGAACCTCCCACGGCTCTTAAGTCAACTTTTGTTTTGTCTTACATTTTGTTATTTCCTGTTTCCTTCTGTACACCGCCTTGTCTTTCATTACATTTCATTATATTCCAGCCCTTGTGCACTGCACCTGTATCTAACTGTATTCACATCTAAATGTAGCTGTGTTACCATCGTCTTTATTCATGCATCAAGCATTCTGGCACTCTTCCTTGTGTAAGACTTTCCATATTCCCAACCATATTCAGTCTCCCTTAGACAATAGACAATTTATATACCAAACATTGCATTCAACAAGCATTCCAATTCATTTCCATATGGGGCGATTGCAAGTCTCCTTGGGGATGTTATGCTGCTATTAAAGCTTGCTCTCTCAAGAACGATAGCAAACTTGTTTTTCTACACTATTAATGAACCACATTGCTTTCCGCTAAATTTAGTCATACACACACAGTCCAAGTTGTTTACTAGCTGCAGCCACATCACAGGTTGTTACATAAAAACACAAGTAAATCATAGTATGACTCATGAGTTTTAAAAGACAAATATTTAAATATAAAAATTAACTATAGGAGGTTTTTTTTTACATTTATTTTCTGTGCTCATGTTTTACAAAAGAAATATGCATGTGTGAGAAATTCACCACTTGGATGGTGGTGTGTTATATGAGAGACGTTTGTGTGGAAAAGTGTGCATGTCTGTGACATCGAAGCATTTATTAAGCACGCTCTGACATGCACTGTCCAGGACAATCTGAGGTTTAAAGATTTAAGAACCACTGTTGCATTGTGTAATAAGAATACCTCACTGAGGGGACCTAACCATATAGATGATCAATCTCTGAATGGCCTCATTACATGCACCGCGATGCTCTGGCCTCTTTTGCCCTCGATTTCACTGAGAGAAGACAGATGAGACAGTAATAGTCATTTATCTGTCAGAACCCTCTGGTGTGCTCAGACTAAAACGGGAACAAAGAGCAAGGGAACACGAGCCGATCAATATAGGATTTTTAGGACCAACAATATTTGGTCATTTAACCATCCGATATATTAGCTGATATATTTTCTTTCAGACATACAAAACCTAAATAGATTTGTTATGTGTACTTATTAAAATATGACAGTACAGTTTAAACAATATTTTGTTTTACTGTTACAACAAGCTATGGATCAATTGTTTACACTACGCTTGTTTCTTCGTGGCGTTTCAAACACCTGTTACTAAAAGGGAAGTTTGCTCAGTGTACTATAGTATTTTATATCAGCATCCATAACATAGTTGAAGGGTGTTTCTTCTGTATCTTTTTTACCTCTGTAATTTTTATTTATCAGCCATTATAAATAGCAATACCTATAGCAAATATCGGCCAATAAGGGAACAAGTGAGGTGAAAAGAAAAATATCTGTTGACTGAACCACTGTATAGTTCCAGTGATCATATAGGTTTGCATAGTATCAGTGTCTGTGTAGGTTCTCAGTCATCCAGGTCATAGTAGTCTCTGTAGCTTGAAAAGAGGTGACTGGACTTCTTTTGTTTCTTGAAGATGCTTCACCTCTCATCTGAACGACTCATTCAGTTCTCAAACCAAAAGGTGGAGAGATCCAAGTATTTAAACCCCAGTGGGCGTAGTCCCCTGGTGGTGACTGTGACCCAGTATTGTTCATGTGCATAAACCCATGTACCAAGGTGCGAAAGGAGGACAAGCGAACAGCATTGTCATCCCTTATGTAACAGGCTTGTCAGAGAAAGTCAGAAGAGTTGTTTCTAATCACGACATCCTAGTATACTTTAAACCTAGTCACACCCCAAGGCAAAAACTGGTCCATCTCAAGGACAAAACCCTAAACACAAGATAGGCAATGTAGCGTATGCTGTTCAGTGCAGTGAAGAGTGCTTGGACCTCTACATTGGAGAAACCAAACAGCTATTTCACAAAAAAATGGCATAACACAGAAGAGCCACCTTGACAGGACAAGACTCAGCTGTACATCTGCATCTAAAAGAGAAAGAGCACTCTTTGGACCAGGAAGACAGATGGTTTGTAAGAGGAGTTAAAGAGGTCCACTGTGAACAACCATCTGACCAGAGGTGGTGGATTATGTCACCAACTTTCCCCTGCTTACAGTGTGATCCTGAGCTCCTTCTTCAAGTGCCTCAATCCCCATTAAAGGTGACCTCAATAGCTCACTTGATATACTGGTGTGCAGTCCCAAATTGGTTCCACCCAAAACCACTGATTGTAATGACCCACACCTCCTTTAACACCTAATAAGTGCATGTGATTATGCACATGAACAATAGTGGGTAACAACCACCTCCAGGGGACTACGCCCTCTGGGGTTTAAATACCTGGGTCTCTGAGGACTGAAGGAGCCTTTCAGACGAGAGGTGATACATCTTCAAGAAACTTAAAGAAGTCCAGCTGAGTATTTGTCAGTGAGAATATTATGATGTCATTCATCCTCCCAGATAAAACTAATACTGTAATATTGCTGACATCAGGTGCCAGTCCTGCAGGGCTGGCTGCATGTTAACAAGACACAAAGGAAGATTGACTAATAAAAGAGATCTTACAGGATTGTTTGACAGTTAGTTAAACCTTGGAGATGTGAGCTGCAATTTATTAGCAAATCGCTATTCTCATTAATTTTTCATTTTAAAAAGGCGACGTTTAAATTGCCCTTCGCTGTAGCCTGTATGTGTACAAGCTGTGTTGATGTTTTAGAAATGATATGTAGACATTAGTAGAGATGGAGGAGCTGAATCTTTAAGCACTTCGCCAGAACTTACTGTTTCAGTGACATGATATGTTGTAATATTAATTTAATTATTGCTCTTCTGCATTCAGCTAATATTTTGCCAGTGCTTTCATGCATCATTTATAGTTGCAGAAGCTAATTTAAAAATAACACTGTGAAAATATTAATTTTACTTCATCATCCACTCGACTTTAGTATTTTAAACACTGAAATCTTGGTTTTTGAAACCAGAGATTTAATAGGAGTAGTCAGCTACAGTATTTTATACATACAACACTAACGGACAATTATCACACACAAATATCTGGACATACAGAGATTCCCTGATATATTAGACATGAGACTTTAATGTGCTGAATGATCTGCTAAATAAGACTTGAAAGTAGCAATTGAAATGAAAACTCATCAGGAAAGTGTTTTCTGAGGTCATAAATCAAGTGACCAAGTCAATTTCTTTTCTTATCGCAAACAATGGAATCTGTCCCTTTCACCCCTTTATCAGGCAAGGGAGCATATTTGGTAAATTCAGTGGACATCCAAACTGGCCTCCCTGCCCTCTCTGTGAGGTCAGAGAACAACTGATTTCTCCAGCCAATCAGCAAACTTCAGGCTATCATCACAGCATCAAACTACTAACTTCCAACTTCAACCAACATGAGTACTACCCCTAACAATAATTTCACTGACTTTGACTTGCAACATAAAAACATTAAAAATAAAAAAATTAATAAAACAAAACTGCCTTGCATAAGGTTAAGGCACTCCGGCATTGCCTTAATGTAGCCTTTAATATACAGTCTTTGCTATGCTGCAAGTCCCACAATCTGTTTTATATTTCTATTATTTATTTGATCTACATCATTGGGCTCTTTTTTGTTTGCTTTGCTGAAGCCTTCTGGTGTTGGGAAGAAGCAAAAGAGCCTAGGCAGAGAACGTGAATGAAAGATCTGAGGGGGGATTTATTTTGTGGCAGTGAAACTTGAATGAATACAGTATTTTACCAACTTGGAACCAGATAACAAAACCCATCCCTATTACCCTGCAATCTAGTTCATTTAAAAATAGAATGGCACGCAGCCACTCCTGCAAAACCTTTGGAAGAATCACATAAACCAGCCAGGGGGCAGAAAGATGAGATTTTTTTTCTAAAGGCATTATTGTTAGAATCCGCGGATACTGAGAGAAAATGCCATTGACGTAACTTGCCCCATGACGCCAGGCAGCTGAAGACAATGTGACCAGTGAGAAAGACTGGAAGGGGCCTCGGCAGAAAGAAAAGGAAGAGATGTTTATGTGAGCGTGTGTGCACAATTATTCATGCTGTGGGGACATAAATCGGTCACATTGTATGGAGCTGCCTCCCGTTTGGGAACAAAAGGCAAGTGCCCAAAGAGTAAATCCTTAAATATGACAACTAGGCCTAAGAGTAAAGGAGGGCGAGGTTTTGGTTTGGGTTACGGTTACATTCGAGCTGGCATTCCTTTACTTCAGAAGCAAAGTAAAGTTAATTCTGGATAATTTTGAATCAATTTTTATCAGCATCAAAGGATCCAGGCTTAAATTTAGTTAAATAAAGGTCAGCATGATAGCAAGAAGGATAAATTGTTCAATTTTCCTACAAAAATCATATTCGGTTCACTTAGTTCAGTCTATTTTTCCGCTGATTGCGTGCATGGGTGTTTATGTTTGTGTAAAGCATTTACGTTCATATGTGCATACATTTTGGGTTTAGAGTCTTCCAATTTGCTGGGAGTGTAAGACCAGCTTATAAACCACATTCATCACGTGAGTGTGTGTCTGCATGTGTATGCAGCAGAGGGATTCACCACTGAAACTGTATACCAATGATCAAACAACTGAGGGCTGCATGACAGATTTTCTCCTCCTTGTGCTTAAAACTTTTAAGACTTTATAACCACTGTAATGAAATCAATCATCTCCCTGTTTATCAACAGGCATCTACAGAACCACACACCCTGCATCTAATACTCCCTCTGTCTTTATTTTTTCCTCTAGAAAGAGAATGACCCCTCAATTCTCCTAATGAGGGAAAGAGAAAAGCAATTTTCCCCAGTGAGCTTCCTGTTGTTTTCCCCTGTGGTCCCTTGGTTTGCTCTCTCCTCTTGTTGCTATCACTTTCAGCTTTGCTCTAACATGGTTTAGAGCATGTCTTCTTAATGGCTACCTTCCTAGCCTTTTTCTCTTTTTGTGCCTCTGTTTCTCACCATACGACTCCCCAGCCATGTGAAAGGTTAAAATATGTCACTAAGAGATAGCCAAAGTAAAAATCACTGACATAAAAGTACCAAATAAGAGAAGTAAACGGTGTGTTATTCATAAAATATATCCCACGACCCTTGCTTATATAGAAAGAGATGATATTACAAAGGCAACAATATTAAAGGGAGCTTTTAAAGCTGCCAAAGGACAGGAGGATAAGGAGGATATTTTCCAGTCCAAATAATAAATGAGGATTAAAACAAAGAAAGAAACTGAGGAAGAAAATTGAAAGAAAAAAAACCCATCAACAAATCAAAAGTACAGATAAGTGAATCAAAACAGCATACAGCTTTGACAAACTGCCTTCACGTGAGCCTGTCGTAAAGACACCTGGTGATAAATAGACCTTTATTACTTTTTCTATCTTTCTTTATATCTTTTGGTCTTGTTTCTGTCCTCTCTTCATATCACCCTGTACTCAACACTCAATGCCTCCCCAGCAGTGCAAAATTTTCAGCTTTTCAAACACTGCCTGAATACTCTCAAATCTTTCTTTCCTACGGGGCAAAACAAAAGCCCCATAAAAGCCATTTGCATGAAGCCACTCTGTTGATTACTCAGAAAAGACGTATTCCTTAGGTGAAAAATAAAGTAACAGTTCTTGATATAAACCCTACCTGGCAAGAGGAAGCAGTTCCAGGTTATAATCCACTAAAGGCAGATGCAGGCACTCCACACATCCCCATTAAAGTGGCCTACTTCCTCCGTCAAGCTGGTGTGTGAGTGTTTGTGGCTGGCTAGCTGGGCTGGTGTGTGTGATGCTGTCAGTGTGGGCTAGGCCAACTGAACTGTGCAGAGATATGGACGAAGAGAGAGAGAGAGAAAGAGAGAATGCCCAAGAGGCTGAGAAGGTAGACTTCCTAGCTACACAAACAAGTGAGAAGGAAAGGGGGAGAGGGAATAAAGGAGAGGGAGGAGACAGAGATAATGAGAAGACACAAATGAGCAGTATGAGCTCAGAGGGAAGCATGTGGAGTGTATGTCCAACAAACATAACTAACTGATCCATACTGTCCTCCGTGATTGCAGGTGTGTGTGTGTGTGTGTGTGTGTGTGTTTGTGTGATATATAAGTGTGGTTGTGTTTTGTTTTTTTTTTTGTGTCTGTTGCT
>VOQJ01005440.1:5780-15790 GCA_015052665.1 Apistogramma diplotaenia
TGTGTGCATACACCTTCGTACTGCATCGCCCGGACCCTGGCGAGTACCTGGCTGCAGGCAAGAAGGAGCCGCCAATTGGTCTGTTTTGAAAGTCATGACCTTCATAGCGGAAGTGGATCTTTTTCATGTGCCGAATTTACTGACCCCTCCACCCCTCGCTTCGACACAGTCAATCCATCCATTTTCTTTCGCGGTATAAATATTAAGGAGGAGGGTTGAATATAGAGTTAGCAATCACACCCCACATAAGTGTTTTCATTAAATTTGATATTCAAACATTAAATAATATGGGACAAAATTTATTTCTATAAAGTGGGTCCAGACAAAGCATTAAAAGCCCTGAAGCTATTTCATAAAGTTCAATAGGTCACAGGTGTCTGCACCAACAGTGGATTCAGAGTGAAAAAATAATGCAGCAGGCTGGAACATTTTGACAAAATTTCATTGCAGCAACTCAAAATGTTACTCAGCACTTTGCGTGCCCCCCCTCCCTCCCCCCCATGCTTGTATGCATGCCTCCTAATGAGACAACAGATGGTGGCCTGGGAGATCCCTCCCAGCTCGGGACCCGGCATCAGCTTCTGGACACTCTGAGTTGCAACCTGGTTGCATCAGATTGACCGAAACACCAAACCAGCCCTGACCCACCAACAAACTGTAATGTTCTCCATGGTGTCTCTAGATCCTTTCATGTCTGTCACATGTGATCTGCTGTCATCTGTGAAAAGCACAGGGTGCCAGTGGCAGACCTGGCTATTCTGGTATTCTATGGAAAATGCCAGTCAGGCTTCACGGTGCCAGGCAGAGAGCACATGGCCCTCAGGCCACCCTAATAAAGTCTGTTTGTGATTGTTTGGTCAGAGACATTCACACCAGTGTCTTGCTTTAAGTCATTTAGTAGCTCTGGCAGTGCTCATCCTGTTCTTCCTCGCACAAAGGAGCACATTCTGGTCACCATAACTCACTTTAGATTATACAGCTTTATGCTCTTGCTGACTTTGATTAATTGACTTTTGGTTCTGTATTTAGCATTTTTTGTGTCTGTAATGAAGTTGTAACAGAGCTTAAGGTATTGAGTGCACTCACTGTTGGTCCGCCTGACCTCAGGAATACGCCAGGTGTTGCTGAGTCACATTAAAGCTCTGACAGGGCTGCAGAAGTTGATTGAATGCACTCAAGGCAAAGCTTGTGACTTAATCTGGCGCACCACAGCACATTTCAGAAGTGTCCCAGAAGCATCATATATTTCACATTACTAAAAAGATTGCCAGGCCTAGTTTTCACTGGAGCTGCTTAAAACTGTGCAGGGTGCATGAGAAGGGCAGCACGTCAGGGCAGGAAAAACAGAGAGAATCCAGTGATTAACAAAGCAGAATAAATGGTCTGCTTGGAGATCCAATATCATAGACAGGTGCCTGCTGTATTCCTGGGTGGACCATTTTTTGAGGAAACGTCATCGGTTGAATCAACAAATTTTAGTTGATCATGAACTGCTCATTAAAATCCTCCATTCTAGCCATGATTTTACACTAAGAAAGCCTCTCTTTTTGTACAATATCAGTGTGACTTTAGAGTCTGTTTTGTTTAGGTCAGCATTGGCTGCACGGTGATTGGAAGGTCATGGAAATCTTGACCTTTTGTACGAAGGAGTTAACATTGCAACTAAGCTCCAGTTTGATCACTGATCTAAAACTAGAACAAAAATGAAAATATTTATTTCAGGAACTCAGAAGTCGTGATTTTAAATGTTTTGTAATATTTCATTTTTCCCCGAGGGTGACGTAGAAATATGATAAACTAGCAATGTGGTGTCAGATTTTGTGACTATGTGAATGTTTATGTGAACCACTTTAATATGCAGGCATCATTGGCATAATTTGTCACTGTCACTGCATATATCAGATGAAACCTTTTCCAGTCAGAGCTGACAGTTAAATAAAAGCCTTCATTTATATCTAACCAAAAGCACAATTAAGTAGTTCGATTTTTAGTGGGCTTCACTCATATGAGAGGTTGTGACTGAAGCTGACAGATGGTGAAACTGCATTGGTGAAGCCGTTCCGCTGCTCCTGTGTAAATACAGACTCAGGGCTGTCTTTTTCCCATTTGTAGGAGGGCGCTGCTGACAGAAACAAACAGGTAGAGTGAAGCAGTGATGGAGTGAATGAGGCCATGTGCTGGTGGGATGTTAGGATGTTCCATCATTCAGGGGGGTGATAGTTCAGGCTCCGTCTGTTATGTAATAGTTTGTACCTTTTTTTGCACTAAGGATTTACATAAGTAATATGTACTTCTCCTGCTGTCAGCAGCTACATGAATAATATGGGATTATTCTAAGAGAACCACGACGAAGTGTTGCTTGACTCCTGCTGACTTTGTGTGACTCCTGAGTTGTCTGTTCTAATCTATTGATGGAACTCATCCAGCTTTGAGCCTGTGTAGTTGAAATGGAGGAAAAACAACACTCTTTTTAATGATCTATTACTACTACAATGTCATTTAATTTTTGCAGTATAGCGTAGGATGTTAGCTTAATATATCTGTGTGTTATTTGTCAGAGCCGGAGTTAGAGTTGCTCACTGCTCTAACTTTTGAGGGATTCACCAGACATAAAATTTCTGCTGTAAATCTTGGTCTTGGGTACGTGCCCAGACCTCCTTCTTCCCGACGACCTCCTTCAGCTTTTTTGGGAGGACACAGAGGGAAGAGACATAATCTTTCTAGTGACAGGGCCTCCTCCCAAATGGGCATGCCCAGATCACTTCACTTAGGAGGCGCATAGAAATTCTGTCCAGGTTCTGAACAGAATCATTGACATTGACACACTGGAGTCCAACATTGATTGGGAATAAGTGCAACATATAATTTTTAATGCGAACCAAGGTCTTGTTAAGTACAGGGTCAATAGCCTGCAACAACAGCCCCGTACCCATAGGAACCACCCACAGGATCTACCATTCTCCTGATGTTGGAAAGCATACTCTGCTTCATCTGCAAGCACCAACCACCTGTGGCCACTGGAGTAACTGCCACTTTTACCACTTCCACATTATTGCTCAGGCCTGAAGGCTGCTGGTTTAGAGCATCATACTGTTGCGATTAATAAAAAAGAAAGCTTTATTAACTATGTGCAAAGTAACATGACATCACAGCTTTATTAGGGGCTGCGTACAGAGTGCTGATGCTATCAGAGTCTCTGCTCATCTCACCAGAGCACTGAACAAATGCCTTGTAAATTCATGTTATGGATAAAGAGGCCAAGAGAAAGTACATTTACCTTCTTCACAATGATAAGTGGGTATGTCTGCCACCACACCACTGAAACTGTGTCTGTTGTTTGCAGTAGTGCAGAAACACAGCTGGTTCACAGGCAGCCATTTTTGCTGTGAATGCTAATGGCTAGGCCTCGTGTAATGGCAACATTAGTTAAACAAGCTGGTGGGAGAAGCAGATAATAGGCAGGAGTTCTAATGATGTGGCAGACGACAGGAAGACCAGCCCAGTATAATATGATGGCCGCCAAGAGACTCTAATGAGTGCATGTGTGTTTGATGGAGGAAGGTGCATTAGTACAATTTCTTACACATATTGACTCATCACTCTTTGAGACCATTATTTTATTACCACGCTTAATTACAGAAAACACATCTCAGTTGTTATGATAGGTGTTTCTCTCTGTTTGCCTCTTCTGCTCGCTCAGTTACCAGCAACAGGAAATTTCCATTTTTCCCTTTAAGTTTATATCAGGCTAATAGATGTCTTGTATAAAAAGTCAAAAACCGATGTTTCTTTATATATATTTTTGATACCAAATCAAATTGTGTTTGATTTTACAATTAACCTTTGCATTTTAATCTTCTTAAACGCCACAGTTGTGTGTAATTTCTTAGTCCCGAGATGAAGAAAAATAATATGGTAAAGAGACATATTTCAGAAACAGTTGTTTGAGCTTGTGTAATTATGTTCACTTTATAGCTTATAGGCTAATTGTTTCTTTAATAAAATTTAATTAAATGAGGGGAAGTACATTTTCTTGATTAAATTAATTTACATTAATTTACATGATCATGTATGCTTTAAATATTGACTGTTTAATTCTTGGGAGATAAAGCATACATGGGGTAAAGATACAGGGAAGACACGCAGGCAGATTAGTGACAGGCCGGGAATCGAACCCGCGCTGCCCCGCACCACATGGCACCGTATGCATGTGGTCACCCACTCCACCTATGAAAATGTGTTGTGCATTTTATCCATTCTATAGGCTTGTTGGCATGTTAGTTACCATTTACATGCAAATAATACTTAATTCTATAAGTTGTTCTAGAAAAGATTTAACATTGGCATTATTTTACATTTAATGGTTGAAACCCCAGAAGGGGTCTATGAACACCAAAGATTCTTTCTGGGGCTTTTTTACTTTAATCCAATCAAGGAGATAACTTCTAAAATGTTGTGACCCTGTTAATCAAAGAATTCATCAAAATGCATTAACTGGAAATGCAGAAATGCTGAATACTGTCTTTACTTGACCTTGTCTTAATACTTTATGCTTTGCTATTTTAAAACACTCTTCCAAGGAACGTTGGAGTTTTCGGTTATTCAGCCACATGAATGCACAAGGCATTGTCATTATTTGTATTTGTCATAAATTGTATTTCCATCCACCTTGGTCTCAAGAAAGAAAGAAAGAAAACACTGTGTTCACCTTGAAGTAGAGGAAACAGATTAGGTGGTTTGGCATGCCTCCAGGGCATCGTCCTTTGGAGGTTTTCTGTGCATGTCCAGCTGAAGTAGAACCTGGGGTATCCCGAGAACTGGCTGGCTGTACATCATTAGTTCTGAAAAAATAAGCTTAGCAGTAAATGCACTTGTTTCAGTAAATGGAGCCTTTATCATAGATGCTCAGGACTTTGGAGTCTGTGTTATTTGACTTTTTTTTTGGACCCATTGATCAGCCAGAGTTGCTTGATGCTTTAATTGTACTATAGGTAAAATATTACTAAAAGTCAGTATGCGAATACCACTGAAAATTGTTTGTGATATTTAAAGAAAGTGCTGGGACATTAGTGAGCTAGAAACTTCGGCACCAGTAGTGAATATGACTTTGACCTAGTGGAAAAACAAGTAACAAAACAAAACAAGTAACAAAGCCTTAAAATCAATTCTAAAACTGACAGCAACCAGTGTCGGAATTTTAAAATGTGAGATATGTGGTCTTGCTCATGAGTGCCAGTTAGTAACTGTGTTCTGAATCAGCTGTAGTTGCTGAAGTAGCGACAGACCTGAATAAAGACTATTACAGTAGTTAAGTTGAGGTGAAATGAAGGCATGGACGACCCTCTCAAAGTCTCTAAGACAGGAATGGCTTCACCTTTGCAAGTAGCCGAAGATGGAAGAAACTAGATTTGATGACAGCATCTGTTTGTCAAATGTCAGATTACTGTCAAAGATCATTCCCAGGTTCCTTGCAAAGGGTTTATTATAAAATTTTAAAGGGCTGTGATCATAGAGGTCAGGAGTACCAAACACAGTCACCTCTGTTTTCTGCTCATTCAAAGTTTCAAGAAAGTTTTATGCCATCCATGTCTTAATATCTTCCAAGCAGTCCAATAAGGCCTTCAGAAGATTCATAGAATTGTGTTTCCGTGGCAAGTACAGCAGTGAGTCATCTGCATAGCGGTGAAATGGGAGCAAATAAATCAGAAAAAAAAATAACTGGGCCAAGGATGGACTCCTGGGGGACCTGACAAGAGAGCAGGTGTTTTGAGGAAGAAGTATCTCCCATTCTAACTGTAAAACTTCTGTTTGTTAAATAAGATTTAAACCATTCAGGTGCAGTACATTTGATTCCAACAAAGTGTTCAAGCCGAGATATTAAAATACTATGATCTATGATATCAAAGGCAGCACTGAGGTCTAAAAGTACAAAAATGGCAGATTCCCCCAAGTCAGTAAAAGTTAAAAGGTCATTTAAAAATTTTAAAAGAGCAGTTTCAATACTGTGATGAGCTTTAAACCCAGAGTGAAATACTTCAGTAATACCATTATTGTCTAAAAAGGTCTGCAGCTGAAGGACTACTTTCTCCAATACTTTAAAAAGAAATGGCAATTGGATAAAATGATTGGATTAAGGTTTTGCTTTTTAAGAATAGGGTCCGCCACAGCATATTTAAAATCAGCAGGGATACACCCACACTTAAGACTGCTATTGATAATAGACAGCACACTCGTTCCCACTGTATTAAAAACATCCTCCAGTAAGTGAGAGGTGAGATAATATCCAGAGGACATCTAGTGGCTGACCTCTTCATTCTGCAATGAAAAGGACACAAGCTCAAAGTGGTCTAAAGCAACAGAGAAGGACCTGATATTAGCACTCCTATCAACAAAAAAGCTCAGTAAATTCTCTCACACTGCGTTAGCTGCTATGAGAGGAGGAGCATCGGGTGGATTAAGAACAGAGTTAATAACTTTAAATAAAATACGATCTCAGAGAAATACTTGTTTTGCTGCCCCTACAGCCTTCTGATAGTTGAACAGAGACTCTCTGAGTACATCAAAGGGCACCTGAAGTTTTTCTCCATTTTTGTTCAGCTTTTCTACACACCTGTGTGGGTTCTCTGGTGGCTCTGTTCAACCAAGGCTCAGGTTTAGGTTTTGCACTCCTAGATGTGAAAGAAGTAATGGAGTCAAAGATTTCCAAGCGGGTGGAATCGAATAGGCATGTGCATATTAGAAACTACAGAAAATGATTATTATTTTTAGAGAGAACCTGATTATTTAGCTCTATAATTAGCTAATATGTTCAGAAAAGCATGCATTATTAAATGTGATGGTGTGCTGTGTAGCAGATGTGGGTGGCCTGCAGGACTCAGAAACAGAACTAAACTTAAAAGGTGATTTCTTAAAGAAGGGAAACAATAAACAGGGTTAAACTGGGCTGGATGGGTGCCAGAACTAAATACCAAAAACCAAAGGGCACACAGCAGGGGGATCATTGACAACAGCGCAACAATGAAACAGACACAGACTGAAGACGTTAGTACACACACAAGGTCATCATAATAATCATAATAAATAAATCATAATAAAGTACAACAACATAGGAACCTCACAGACAATTTCACTGTTTACCGAGGCTTTAGCTGGCGAGTGTAATTACAAGTTATTCACACCCTTTTGACAGTATGACTGAGTTATGGGATTCAGCAGTGAGCCAACACTGTCCTGAACATAAGCACCATAAAGGCAGCTAATGTCTGTTATTAGGGTGTTTCCTGATTGACAGTGAGGAAGTGCAGTCATTCAGATATCCTCCTATTTACTAATCAGCAACATGAAAGCTATTACTGCCTATGCTGGTGTTAGATCAAATTAACATTTAGAAACATGCACTCAGACTCTCACTGCTGATGTAATTAGTGGTCAAGAACCATCAGACTGTGTGTGTGTGTGTGTGTGTGTGTGTCTACTCAAGTTCATGCTTGAAATGGAGTGATCTGGTATAAGATCCACTGGAAGCCATCCTGTTCCACAGCACCATTAACTCTTCTCGCCCCATGTGCTCGACTGCAGTTCATAAGCAGGACTGGTGTTATTGAACACAAGTAAATATGACCTCATCCAGGCTGCTGCTGAAGTGCACTTCTGATTAGATTGTATGCTTGTCAGCTGAAGGGCTGTGACTCAGTCATATCTCTGTAGATCAATGGGAAACTGACACCCACAAGCTAACTATCAGCAGCATTTGCTCTTATAAATGCATTACAAGGGAAGTGCCTGATAGCACTTTAATCATCAGTGCCATGTCAATATGAAGGACAGATAATCACAGCAATATTCAGTCGCTAAGTGATAGAAAAGCTCTATAACAGACTGTAGCGCTTTATACTGCAGCCCCTGTATTTTCCACATTATTTCTCTGAGACTTTCAATTATTAAAAAAACAATAGCTGATATTCACCAGTAAATTGCTACATTTCTGTCAAAATGTAAATAATTTTAGATACAGAATGTCAACCAGTATTTTTTTCAAAATATATTTTATCAACATTTTTACTGTTGAATTTAATACTTATTATATATCTAACAGCCTAGATGATTTGGTGCTACTTCTGGAAAAAACAGAGCAAGTATTCCCAGTTATAGTATTAGGTGTTGTAGCTTGATTGAAGTAGTCTGGTACCAAATCACACCATCTCTTGGCTCAGTAATGTGAACACTTGATGACACAACAGTGATAAACCCAACACACCCCACTGTAAGTAAGCACTTGGTGATAGCAGGAGGGAAAAAAACCTCATCTTTACAAGAACAAACGTCAGACAGAAGCAGAAACCCAGGAAGCCCATCTGCTGTAAGCAGATGGAGTGATGGGAGAGCTAGGAAGCTGTAAAGGTGTAAAGACTCCTATATATATATATATATATATATGCATATATATATATATGCATATATTAGTCAACACATATATCTCCGATTCAAATGTCAAATACATGGTGTCCAGGTTAAAAACAATAAGGAAAAAAACCTTGTCTGAGGTTCTCATAATTCATCCATGAAAGGGTTAACTAGTTAACCACTGAATTAGTTTGATAGAATGAGTTAAAATGATCAACTTCTTTTAGCAGTGGTTTGTATATTCAGAAGTTATGTATGTTTTGAGCTATCTTAAATTGACTGACAGGCGTCCCTAATTTTGACAGTTGGCTGACTGATACAGATTTTGTGCCTCTAGCAGAGATGGTCGACGAGCAGGGAACAAATTGAGACAAGTCTAAGAAAGCATACAGCTGACAGATGCTGTGTCCATGTCTTTCTGTGTCTGTGTAGTAGTGTGTCAGCGCCTATATTTACACAGGACCCTGTAGGACAACACAGCCAATTAAAAAAAACAACAAGAAAACAACCAGAATTCTTTGCTGGAACTTTATAGTCCTTTGTGACCAGTACTAAAGAGCAGGTTGATGCTGTTGTCTGATTCAGCCCATTAAAGTCAACTCTATACTAATGCTTAGTGGAAAAGATAAGGGCTCTTTCCATGCCTGCTGGCAGATGGTAGCATCTTTTCACTCCATTTAACACTCCTTCATTTTATCTTTCCCTCACTGATTTCAGCACTTTTACTCATTTCAGCAGAACAATGCTTTGGGGCTTTGTCAGTGAATCTAAAGGATAGTGTTCTGAGTTACTTTTGCTTGTGATCTTTGTTCTTAACTTAAATGTATCATTAATAATTTGAACTCCTACAGAGCATTTCACCTGGTCAAACCACATGGCACTGTATTCCCAGTGTTTTCTGTCAGTAGGTTTTTCAAAACAAAACAGGAAAAAAAATAGTGACCTGTTTTTTGTTTGTTTTATTTAGCTTTTCAGAATGACCAAGATGATGTTCTTTATACCTGCCTGAAAATAACCTGAGATTCAGGGTTGTTAGCAATAGATGGTGCTAAGTCATGCATAATGGTTGGACTTGACAAAGGAAACTGTTTCCCACTAACAGCCAGTATACTTTTAACACTGAAACGTTTTCACAAAGCATCTGTTGTGAATAGTAGAAAGCAGTAGCAAGCAGTAGCCTACTACCAAGAGATGGAGATATTGTCACTCAATTCAATTCAATTTTCAATTCAATTCAATTCAATTCAATTTTATTTATACAGCGCCAAATCACAACAAACAGTCGCCTCAAGGCGCTTTTTATTGTAAGGTAAAGACCTTACAATAATTACATAATAAACCCAACAATCAAAAACGACCCCCTATGAGCAAGCACTTGGCGACAGTGGAAAGGAAAAACTCCCTTTTAACAGGAAGAAACCTCCAGCAGAACCAGGCTCAGGGAGGGGCAGTCATCTGCCGCGACCGGTTGGGGCTGAGGAAAGAGAGACAGGACAAAAGGCATGCTGCGGAAGAGAGAGAGAAGGATTATTAATAAGCAATGATTAAATGCACAATAGGATATAAAGAGAGTGAAAGAGGTGAATGAGAAGAAACACTCAGTGCAT
>VOQJ01005443.1:8329-37248 GCA_015052665.1 Apistogramma diplotaenia
ACGCAATCGCTCAAAAAGATTTGACTAACTCAACCTTTATATGTAACAGACTTTGTGGGACACAGTATAAAATTTTACATCGTCTACATATAACTCCTCATATATTGAATAAGATAGATCGCCAGTATTCCCCCCTATGCAAAAAGTGTGAAAGAGAGGCTGGAACCTACTACCACTATTTTTGGCAATGCAAACTGATCAAAAGACTCTGGGGTGCAATCTCTAAGGAGCTGACTGGTGTGTTTGGGGTCAAGGTCAGCTGTGACCCAGGACTGCTCCTCCTTGGTCTACCATCAAAGTCTGTCCCTCTAACACAATCGCATTTTAAACTCTGTGATAAATTATTGTTATTGGCCAGGAAATGCAACTTGATGAATTGGATTAAGGATAAACCACAGACTGTTACACAGTGGTATAGAGAATTATTTAGAGTCCTACCCCATGAAAGGATCAGGGCAGGGCAGTTCAGAGATATTTCATCGATATGTGGTCTCCAGTGCTTAACTATTTACCTAAAGAACTGACCCAACTTGTGATCTATGGAGGACCGAAACCTACATAATTAGAAATTAAAACAGAAATATATATACCTTGTATAAATACTGTTTTTCCTTTTCCTTATATATGCATTTTCATCAAGAAATGTATATATATTCGTTTTCGTTTTCCTTGCACACGTGTTTTCGTCAAGAAATGTATATATTTTGTTATGTCATTTCCTTATACAAGCCCTTGTTCTTTTGTCATTTCCTCGTCTCTCTTTTGCCTTTACCGTATGCATTTCTGCCTCATTATGCAAATGAGGAGGGCGGCCTTCTTGCTCCACCTCCTCTGCTATTGGTCAGAATTTAATTAAGTGGTCTCCTTTTTTAATCCCCATAACTGCTAACTCTGATTGTCTTGTTGTTAGGCATTGAATTTGTATGTAAGGTTAGTAACTATTTTGACAGTAGGTAAGATCTATGAAGATAAGATAAAGATAGGATATGACATGAATATATGATATAGTACAGTGGCCTTTTTTTGTTTTGTTTTGTTGTTGTTTTTCTTCTACCTGTGCAGTGGACTATAACAGCACAATGTACAATCTTATGTCTCTTTGTATGTTTGTGAAAACATAAAACTAATAAAACTGTGTTTAAAAAATGCAAGTTTTGACAAAATTCTGATAAAACTTTGTAAGGGGTGTAGAGTGTGTTCATGTTAGCAACTCATTACAATTTGACCTGCATCCACCAAGGTCAACATGATTTATTGGTCAGAAATTGACAAAAAGCCTGATAACTTAGAAACTACGATTCTTACAAGTGTTGTGTGTTTGCAAGGCCAAACTTTTGTAAAATATCTATTATCTGTAAAACTTTGTTTGTATGGGCAACATTTGGGGACTGACACCGGTATATGGGGATTCTAAAAAATCACATCCATGTCACATTTGACCTTTGACCTCGCTTTTACACTTTATATCTGCCTTTCTTTCAAGTTCACCACAAAATTTGTTTTATCTTTAAATAAAATATTGTCAAGAGAAAAAGAATGAGCTGCCTAGTGAGAAACACACTGTAGCATATTATACAGTAAGATCAAGTTATTAACGTCCAGTTATTTACAAATAAATCCTTATTATCCATGACCTGCTCCTACATAATGTTTGTGTCATCTCGCTGCCTTTACCTGATTTTCAGGGCACTACAAACTTCTTAAAATATGTTTAAAACCAACTGTATGAGGATAAAATCCATGTTAATCCATGTTGAGAGAATGAACAGTGATGTAATAAAACTAATTTGAAGTCCTAAAAATGTAATAGATGAAAACCCGCACAGCAGCACACACCTACACATACATGCATAATTTCAAATCAGTGAGCAAACTGTGAATCAGACTCATATAACCTGAATAAAAATACAGTCACACAATCAAACCCCTTTGTGAATTTACCACATAATCTTTCTACTGTTGATGTGCTACACTTTTAGTAGCATATTATAAAACTGTTTTCGGATGATGCGTTTCTTAATCGTTCTTAAACCGTTTTGGGTTGCAGATACACTAAATTGCCAAAAGAATTCACGCACCCATCCAAATCACTGAATCACCTCCATGCCCACAGGTCAAACCAAGCTCCTGCAGACTGCTTCAACAAACATTTGTGAAAGAATGGGTCGCCCTCAGGAGCTCAGTGAATTCCAGCGTGGTACCATGATATGATGCCACCTGTGCAACAAGTCCAGTAATGAAAATTTTCACACTACTAAATATTCCACAGTCAACTGTTAGGAGGATTATAACCAAGTGGAAGTGTTTGGGAACAACAGTCACTCAGCCATGAACTGTTAGGCCACATGAAATCACAGAGTGGGGTCAGCTGAGGTGCATAGTGCACAGAGGTCACCAACTTTCTGCAGTCAGTCACTACAGACTCCCAAACTTCATGTGGCCTTCAGATTAGCTCAAGAGCAGTGTGTGGACAGCTTCATGGAATGGGTTTCTAAGCCTTACATCACCAAGCATAATACAAAGTGTTGGATGCAGTGGTGTAAAGCACGCCACCACTGGACTCTAGAGCAGTGGAGACGTGTTCTCTGGAGTGATGAATCACGCTTCTCGGTCTGTCAACCCGATAGACGAATTTGGTGGTTGCCAGGTGAACAGTACTGGTCTGACTGCATTGTATCGAGTGGGGGGTGTGGGGTGGGGTTGTTTTAGTTCCAGTGAAAGGAACTCAATGCTTCAGCATACCAAGACATTTTGGACAATTTCATGCTCCCAACTTTGTGACAACAGTTTGGGGATGGACCCTTCCTGTTCCAGAGCACAAAGCAGCTCCATAAAGACATGGATGAGCCAGTTTGGTGTGGAAGACCTTGACTGGCCTGCACAGAGTCCTGACCTCAACCCAAGAGAACATTTTAGGGATTAATTAGAGTGGAGACTGTGAGCCAGATCTTCTCTTGTCAAAGATTCCCATAAACACTCCTAAAACTTGTGGAAAACCTTCCCAGAAGAGCTGAAGCTGTTATAGCGGCAAAGGGTGGGCCGACATCAGATTAAGAGGGTTTAAGTTTAAGTCAATCTATTATTTATGGTTTCCTTTTCCACTAAATAAGAAATGAATGTCTTTAAAATGCTCCATAAACAACATAAGCTGAGGCTAAGCATGTAATTAGGAAAAGTCCAGGCTGAAACATGGCAGCCAGCAGCTGACATTATTTCTTTTGGTCCTTCATTCAGTCTGGTTTTCGTGTTCCTCTGAAACCATCTCTTGCCTCTTTGTTCCACTCTCACCTGCCCTGCTTTCCGGCCTGCATCACATGATCTTTCCTGCCCTCTGATCACCAGCAGCCACTTCACTAATCAACCCTGCAGGACATACACTCCAAGCTCTCCACTACTACTCTGCAAGATTGCTTTTGTGCTTTTTGCCGTTGCCTTCCACAAAACTTTTCGCACCTCGTGCCTCACTTGCTTTTAGGACCTTGATATTTTTTTTTAGCTAAAGCTCGCTTTTTGTTTCATCACTTGCTTCTTGTGTTGTGCTCTGAGGTCCTTGTAACTACAGTATCTATGACAGTATCTACTGCCAAAGATCGTTGATGAAACCTGTTCTCACCTAAAGTTACGAGCACCGTAAAGGTTTTTGAAACTACCAAAGACTTGATTAATGTTTGTAAATACTGAAGGTTTTCATTTTCAATCATCACATCATAGGGTGCTCCCTGATGTCCAGAAGCTCTATTCAGTGCAACTGAATACTGCTTTCATAATGTATACAGTCAGATTAAGCACGTGCTTTGGAAACTTAAATGTTATGGCCCATGATCTGACTTTTTGATTACGCTTGCTCACAATGTATGCTTTAACTGCAATACTTAACTACCTCGATGACAAGTCAAAATGTTTGATGTGAAAAAGCACAATGTGGAGTGGGCATGTCAGCACCGAACTGAGACAAAGATAATCACAACTGTATGAAAGAGTGTAGGGGTGGCAAATGCAGTTAGGACCCTAATGACGGTAATATGAAGGAATAAGGAATCAGCACACCACTTGTTACCCTTTATACACCAAAGATTTAAAGGCATCAACTAAGATTTTTAACAAGTGCGTAGAAAGCCATCTTCTTTCTTCCTCTTTTGTTAACGATGGCTCAAATGTTTCTGTAATTCTCTCTGATACTCACTCTGCTTCCACCACATGGTATTACAGGCGACAGCTGATGCTAATGCTGATGGTGTAAATGTTTTATTGATAGCCAGATAGCTTAAATGTCTGTTCATAGAGAGAAATTTTGGAAGGAATATGTTTCACGTTGAGGAGTGTCAAGTGTGAGCAAAGCATCATTTCCTAAAGCAGCATGAAAATAGGCTCCAAAACATAATCTCCAGGGCTTTACCATCACCTACGGAAACACATTCGCAAAGTGTGAACACAGTTTCATGGTGGAGCAAGGCTTGCTATAGCTTGATAATGGCAAACAAATACAACATAGGAACACATGTTCACAGTTGGTGTGTTAGAATAAAGGCAAACCTATAAACTTGTAAAATCCATTAAATATTAAAGATTAAATGTGCTATATAATAAGAGCAAACAGTTAAAAATGGGATGTCAGTCTGAGACCACCTCACTGACTGCTCACAGTTTGATGCAACTCACCTTAGCTCAGGGTCATCGCTGTGAATGGTGACCGTCTGTGGCACATTAAAGGGATTCTTAAGGGCAAACTCCATGTACTCAGCAGAGCCCAGGCTGGCATAGAGCAGGTGCTGGGTGGTGATGGCCTGGCTCAGCATGTTGGCAATACCCTCTGCTTTGCTCTTGGTTTCACTGGGATTGGCCAACTGGGCTTCTGTAAACCGATCCTGTTACCAAAGAAAAATAGCAAAAGCTAAAAAAGGTTCCAGTGTAGCGCTAAGCTGCAAACTGCCATAATTATTTATTAATTATTACCAAAGCAGTTCAAAGGGAGAATTTTATTTTTGATCTGCTGCACTTGTTCAAGTTTGCATGCACACTAATTTTGTTGCACATGAATATTATAATCAATATAAGCTGTACTTAGTCACTTTCAGCGCTACGTGTTTAGCGTTAAGTGTTTTTCAAGCTAACTAAACTTTTGCCTGATAGTTTAAAGCCATGATGTCTGTTTAAAGCCTCCCCGACCATAGCAGTCATATTGAGTAAGTGATGATACCCAGATTGCAGTAGAAAAAGAGGACTAATAAATTATAATGACTAATAATAAGTTCTAAAAACTGTTTTCAGAGCAGGCATATATTGACCTTTTCAAAACCATTTTATTTCATCACCTTTTTTTCAGCAAAATTAAGCAGATCCAGGCTTTCCATCAGTACCGTAACACTCAACATGATATTTGCTCTCTGTATTTATTCTCAAACACTACATTGGTAAAAACAAGTTCCAAGCCAGATGGAAAAGATGTGTGTTTTATAGACAGCCTTGTTGTTAATCCTTGGCAAACATGCCATTATAAATGTAACTACCAAACGAAACTATAACAACATGAGCGTGCTCTGCTTTTGTCTGCTGAAACAGAAGCCTTTGAATACAAATGCCTCCATAAAGCTCGTGATGCCAGGGATGCTGGCCTGTTGGTACACTGGTCCAAAAAATAAATTGAACACCTGAATTTGAGCTTCAGCATCATGGTGGCAAAGCTACGCGCGTAACAAAATATAATGTTGAAATTGTTCACGGGTTTAGTACCCTGAAATTATGCCCAGCACAAACCTGGTCAATTGAGGTTTCAGCCCAGAAAAGTCAAATCCTAATTGAATTTGAATGAAACTTGAATGTGAATGAGATTCTGGGACTCTGCTGTATTCTACATTGGAACAGCTGCTGCAGAGCTGAGAACCAAGCAACCGTTTGCATCTATGAGTTAAAAGACTAGATATGCCTTGTCATGAACATTTGATTAAACTTTAGTTGTTATAACAAAGATTTCCATCCATGTTATTCCACTTATCCAATTCAGGATTGCAGGGGTGCTGAAGCATATCCCAGCGGGCTACACCCTGTACTTGTCGGCCACATTCGCACCTACGGGCAATTTAGAGTCACCAATTAACCTGACGGCACTGACTGCATGTCTTTGGTCTGTGGGAGGAAACCCACACAAACACGGGGAGAACATGCAAACTCCACACAGTAAGGCCCCGACCAGATGGTGGATTTGACCCCAGGAGCTTCTAGCTGTGAGGCATCAGTCCTAACCACTGTGATACCGCTCTGACAAAGACATCTATAACAATGTTAAATTTGTGCACAAACCTCCCTTAAGACTGAGTTCATGACAAGTCTCAAATCAGTCTTACAATAATGTGCTACAGGCCAGCTTTCTCAGAGTCACAACAGCACAGGAGGTTAAAGGGCACGCTGCTATGACAACTGTAATCATCACCTCTGAGAGGCTCCCTCTTGATATGTTTTGGGGCAAGAAAGAAAGCTGTTGCTGTGCTTCTGTTGCTGTGCTTCTGTTGTCTTGCTCCGATTTCAGTGAAAAAGACTCACTGGGGCAGATTTTTGCAGCTCAGCTTTAGATAGCAGGAGCTATTTTTGGCTTACTGTGGGCTCACCGTAACCTTTGCCGCTTTAGCATCTTCCCTGGCCTCCCGCTCGTGCACGGCCGCCATGCACTTCAGCTTTCGGTGCCCGTCGTCGGGTTCGTTTAGGTTGTGCTCTTTGGGCACGATTTTGTCAGCTCTGATCCCATGTCTGAACAATGGCATCCGATCCTCATTTATCCGCAGTCTGTCTGCTGCTGCAGTGTTCCTCACTGTGAAGTAGAAGCAAGCTGCAATCATGAATATATTTACTGAACAGAGTGGAGTCTAATCTCTTAGCCATTTTGACCATATGTTCCAAAAACCCTCCAAATGTCCAAGAGAGAGAAGCGCTGACAAATTAAAGTATTGTTGGAACACAAGAAACAACAGCTTGTTTACAGAAAACAGTCCAGTCAAACAACTGGCACCGCTACAACTGGGCCACAGCCCTACTGCCGGGAAAACAAACTCACTCTCTCCTCCCAAATTATCTTTCACCTCCACAGTCATGTGTACTCTTCAAGGACTAAAACACCTAATTAAAATATCAAATTCATCAACCAGTCACCAAATAATCCATCCTCATTTGGACTGGATCATGTAAATTACCCGACTGTTTACACGAGAATTTGCCTAATCCTGCACTTTGAATAACACTCAGACATTAACAAACTTTAAGTGAGAGCTGCTTAGACCATATTTTTGTTATCTAGAACAGCTTTACTCTTCCAACATTTAGTCTGGAGCCAAGTGATGGAGCTTGCATTGCAGCAATGGGAAGATGAAGATGAACCCAGACTAACTGAAACTGGCCGCAAATCGTAAACAGAAACGGGCTGTAGTAAAAGAGCCAGTAGTACATCAGTGAAGTGAGCATGAGAGAGGGGGAGACAGAGACAGAATCACAGAAAGAAAACACAAGGCTTATGTAAAGTCATTTATTTAAGCTCCTCAGGAATATTACCTGTGGTAATCGGATACATCAGACTTGGATTCATTCCTTCATCAGATTTTTTTTAGTATCCCCTGAAAACTATTAGTTTGCATTTTCCTTTACTACATGTCATGCGTCTGTTTTTGCATTGACTATGTGCTGCCTCACTGGCCATTGTGTTTCTGAAATTACTTGTATTTGACCTATTTGCCATTTTGATAAATAATAGGATGATGTGGTATCTGACTCCCTGTCTGTTTTCTACTCCCACTATCCCTGTTCTTCTCTGAACCACTGTCACTATCAAAGAGAGTCTGGGCTGACTCGCAGTCACCTAATCTATACTTCCTGACCATACTGGATCCTTCAGAGTCACAGGCAGGCAGGCAGAGGTGGGAACGGTGTGGTGAGACACACACACAGCAGCGTGCAGCCGCTCTGCTCACAGGTGCTTACTGTTAAGCGGCTGACTGGACTGCGGTGAAAGCAATTAGTGCACTGAAAATGTTTAAATGGCACAAGACGGTGGAGAGAGGAGAGAGTTCAATTTAGGGGAGACAAAAGGAGTTGGAGAGGTCATAGTAGTTAGAGTTGTGCGATGTAGGTAAGACTGCGGGCAAACTGTGAGCAGAGCTGTGAATATATGATCGCAACAGGTGCAGGTGAACCTGTACATGAATTAATTAACAGACACGTTTTATATACCCAACATGTTTGCTGCTACCTCCAAATGAATCACAGTTACATGGTGTGTTAGCGTGTAGTGTGCTAGGAGCTAATGTTTTAAGGAGTGTCGTGTAATTCTAGGCCTTCTTTATGCTACTCTGCTGCTTGTTTTTAAACTTTTTTTTATCCGTACGTGTGCATGCGTGTGTGTGTATGTGTGTGTGTGTGTGCGCGCGCACGTGTCAGTCATAGTTCACATTTGAGGGCAAATTTAGGAATCACATACCAGTTGACTCGTGATGGTTTGTGTAATTGAGGAAAAAATTGGTTTCCTCAGTGTGTTTGTGCCTTCACTTGCACACACACACACACACACACACACACACACACACACACACACACACACACACACACACACACACACACACACACAATACACAAACAGGATTGTGGCTACCCACCAGAGACGCTTCTGTAAGCTCAATTAGTTTGAAAATTGAGTGGTTCTGTGGTGCAGCCAAGAGAGAATGTGAAATAGATCTGGCCGAGCTGATCAAGGCAAAAGCGTGGTCATTGCCAAAATAAAAGACACTAATTACTCTGTGGCATAAAATATACATGAACTTACATGTGCTTAGAAATACACAGAAATCTGAGTGGAGAAAAACAGCAACACGAAAAACCAACAAAATGCAGTGTGTTGTGGAATAAAGTGCTTGCCATTGAGCTGGAGGATGTTCCTGGTGGACAGACTTCCTCCTCTGAAGCCACTGGTGACTTCACGAGGTGTGATAATATGAGTGTGAGACTGCATCACGTCTGCTGCCCTCTTTCTGCTGGGGTCTGCTGGGCACCCTGTAGGAGAAATGGCAGCTTTTAGTTGGATATTTTGACATATGAAAGAACTTAGATTGATTAGCTCAGACTAACACACTCACTTCTAACACGCTGCAGATTCTGTATAGTTATTGTGAGACCACGTTTATCTGTGCTGACTTTCACCTTCACTACAGGCCAGGTAAGTGTTATCTGTTACACTGGTGTGTATTAGAGGGTTGCAGTCGCATTGTGTACATACATGCTGTTTCACGTCATTATGCAATAGTGAAACAACTATAGATCATAATTATTATAATCAAATATGTAATATGTCAGTTCTTATGTAATATCAGGAGCTGGGTGATGTAAAATATACATTATATCAGGCAATGTTTTGCAAAAGGCATGAAAGTAAACATCAATATTTTTGCAAAACCTGAAGAGATATTATCAAAAGATCTGTCTGTGATTCAGAGCACAGCTGAATTTGACAACACTGCTGAGATTAAATCTCATTAAATGAAGCTCAAGAAAGTCAAAATGAGAGGAATTAAAGTGGTATAGAACAAGCCACTATTTATGAGACTGCTGTAATGTCTCAGGATTCCTGAGAACCTCTCAAGGCAGGATCCTCCACAGTCTGGCAGCTGTGCAGAAAGCTGCAGTTACGCCTTCCTTAGCCAAAGCTCATAAAGAGAGATTTTTTTGCTCAGAAGTCAGCAGGCTCTGAAATACATAACGACTACTTCTCCCTCTCTAAAGGATGGAATTCTGGATGTTTTGTAAAATACTGCTCTGCCCAATCAAAAGTGTGACATTTGTTTATATAGCACCTGTCAAGATAAATATCGCAAAGTTTACTCATCAACACGAGTACAGACGTACCAAAAGCAGAAGCTTCCAGAGTGGCCACTTGAGGCTGGAGCCTAAAATGAGTCGATCCCCACCTGGTTTTGTCAGTGTGGCTTATTTGCTCCCTTCAAAACAACTGTAAAGGGTGGGATATTTTATATAGTGTATATAATGTTTTAAGGCCAAAGTGATTCCCTGGTGGTGCAGTATGGCTGGTTTGAATGACAGGTGGATGCTGAAACAGGCCATTAGCTGCCTGCCATCTGTCACCTCCACTAATTTGAGGCACTGGCCCGAATCCCTTGATAACGTGTGCGATGTTACTCAGCAGTAATTATCAGGTATCTGTGTCTGAGCAATGCATACGTACTATCCATCTTTTACAAGCAGTCTACGATTTGACCTGGAGATCTACGACTGTGTATAAAATTAAATGACATTAGTGCTACGCCATCAGGCCGCATTGCTTTACTTATTAACTCCCTGTAGGAAGCATTTCGTTACATTTCATGTCATGTAGCCTTTGGTTGAGCTATTTAGCATTTATTTTGATTTAATTTTTTTGTGTTAAATAAGTATTAAACAAACAGCAACAGCGTTTCTACTGTGGAAACATTCCCTCCATTATGCATAATGCTGCAAGCCTATTCGTCTCTGCCCTGCTGCAAAGCAAGCTTTGGCTGGTTGGGGTGTGCATACAACAGACTGTGTATAGAAGAGATTAGCATTGTGTTTGTACTCGCATTCTTGTCCTTTGCACAACAAATTTAATGAAAAATGCATCTCCACCCTTTGAAAATTGTAGACAACGTTGTCATGTTTGTCCCATCTCCTCAAGAACTAAGACATGGTAAATAAAATAGTGGACGTGCTTATGAATAACCTTCATTCACAACACAAACTGTGCCAATGAAGGAACTCACTCAGGTATTTATAGTGTATTTATAAAGTAATGCTACAATGACAATTTTGAAATTTACCTCCACAAGTTACGTCCTTATGATCAGGAGCATGAACGCGTGTGAGCACAACTTCAGCAACGACTCGAGACTAACGTTTTATCACTTCCTGAAGCAGCAAAGAAGCGTCTGAGGACATATCCTGCATGTTTGCCATAAAAAAAACAACAACATGAACGACATACGTGTATCCAGGCCAAAGTCATCTTTGAAGTCGCATGTGAAAGAGCACATTTTCACCGCACGCAGTGCCAAAGTGAAAACATTCCAACGACAGGCGAGGCGTGATCAATACATGGAGACGAGCCTACAGGGGTAATTAGTGGCCTGAAATTGCCAGAAAGGTCTGGACACAAAAAAGCTGGCAACACGATGAGTCATGCTGATGGATGGGTAGTGTTGGCCTCTGCCTGCTTTGGCTGAGTGCTGGGTGTCAGTGATGAAGTGAGACGCTTGAACACAAAGCAGTTAAATATCACCTGCAACCAGCTGCCAGTATTTCTTTGATGGGGGCTGACCACATATTCACGTTATTTTATTATTTATTATTATTATTAATTTTTCATACTATTAGTCCTGTCATTATATACAGTAAGCTTTATGTTCAGGATACTTTGAATGGCTCACAGTTTGGATGAACCTGTCTCTTGATAATATGGCTCCCTTCAGTATTCAGCCTAATTGTCTCCCCCTTCTGTTTTCCCTGACAAAAATCATAAGTTTTCCCTCTTTTTAAAAGGCAAGTGGATGAGTGTTTCAGGGCAGAGACAGTGAATGATGGTCAATATTACTGTTTCTCCAAACATTAATTCATCTTGTGCAGAGTCCCTGCAGTACAGTAGCTACTGGAAAGGCCTGTTTACACTTCTGAATGGTGCTTCACACACAAAATGCCCACTAAGGGAAGTAACAGATAATTGTACAGAGCTGCAACCAAAAGTCATGTACCATCTCCATAAGAGCGTTTTTAAATACCACAGGTCAAAGGTCTTTTACAGGTAAGGCCTCCACTTGGAAACAGTTGGATACAATTTACAACACTTGACTGAAGAAGTAAGTCAAATTAAAAGTTTGGAGCTGCTTAAATTACAGTGCACTTTGACACAACGCTCCCATTACGCCCCTCCGTTCCCAGGCTTTGGATCACAGCATACCCAGATGAGCTGCTTAATTGTAACATAAGAAGTTGTAGTATTTTCTGAGAGGCTGTTGGATACATAATCCTGAATGCTTTTATATGAAATATGGTGAGTGCAGCAATTAAGTGGCTTTACTGCCCAGAACTGACACCTCTGTTAGCTTATAAGAGTTTTACAAGGGGTGCCAAAAGTACCCTCCAACTCTTTTAGAGGCCAGCTCCTTCATCAACAATCTGATAATAGGCAGGAGCTAAATGAGTAATGGGGAGCTGGTATTGCAATGCAAACAGACACAGACAGCACAGCTCTGCAGATTAATGGGTGAGGTGTCTACCGTCCCAATGCATCCGCCTCGTCATCCATCACCTTTCCCTGGCCACGCGACTGAGCCAAATGTATTTGTTTCTGCTGTGTTTCCCCAATATTACAATAAAAGTGTTATTTCTGCCAGTGCGTAATCATCGGCGATCAGTAATAAAGCTGTAGAGATCTGCTTCTCAAACCTTCTCCATGGACCTTTTGTTTGTGTCAAGAATTGCTTTGCTGATGGACAGAATTACACAATAAAGCTTCAAGAAGCTGATAAGATGGAGAGCAAGTGCTACATGTCTATAATAAAACAAATGGACTGATGATTAACCCAATTATGATCTCATGATTTAATCATTCAGTCATTTTAATTAATTGGCAATCACTACAACCATCATTAGGCCCAACAGATAAGACCTACTTAAGTGCATTTTCTGGTTGATGTGGATGTCATATTATCTTTTCCAACCTGCTGAATCAGGTGAAGAGTTGGATTGAAAACGGAGCTCGTGGTCCTCAGTACTTAATGACTGCATGATGCTCCGGGTTTGTGTTGCAGACAAAGTCGGGACAGCGTCTCCTGCTCCCCCATATGGAGGAGAGTAATTGTGAACAAAGTGCCGGGGGGCTGAACTCTATCAAATTTATTGACTGCCTCTCGCTGTTGCATGACAATAACCCTTCTCTGCGGTAACCCACCTGCCCGCCCTCATTGCTCCGCTGGCAGTTCTCGAGGTTAAGGCCACAACAAACCACTGATTTACTGGCCCCCAGAACAAATGGGAGCAAACACCGAGGGGGTTTCAAAGTAGCCTGCAATATTCGATTTCTTCTGCCTCCCCGTTCCAGGCCACTGACCTTTCAGAATAAGCAGATACACTCTCACCTCAAGGCTAAAAGCAAGTCAGCCTTAATGCACCGACAACAAGAGCTCTTAATGAGTAGATATACTGTTTGTGCACCCCCCCGGGGGAAGTCACCTACAGCTAAACTAATTGTCAGGTAAATTTCACTGATATTTTGTTTCACTTGTGACGGCTTTGGGCAGAATTCTCTCTACTTGTTCCTGCTGTAACAGGCTGTCTCTCCGGGGCTTATCGGGCTGTTGCAGATGAGGAGCACTGTGGTCTGGAGAAGGTTCTAATCTGTCTTCTGTACTGTGCTGAAGCAGATACATGCTGCCGGTTTGTGTATCGAGTGCGTGAGAGATGTGTGTATATGCGGACATCTTAAAAGGCAAAGCGAGAGAAAGTGAGAGTTCGAGAGAAAGGATCCAGCCACAACACAGTCAGCAAAACTAGCTTATATCAAAAGGCTTTCCTTTCAGTCACATATGGGCTGTTTTAGTGTTGGCAAATATTGCTGCCATATTTTCAAAGTGGATTATAAAAGCAACCCCACTATTTTTTTGGCAATGTAAGCAATTTTACCTTTTTATGAGTCAGACGGTATGTATTCAAGCATCAGGAGCTATTATATAAACTCTTGCAGTCTTGCTTAAAACTAACAAATTTGGGAAGAGTCACAAAAAAACATTATTAGCACCAGATCCACTACTAATGAGGCTACTTTTATTAACACAACAACAGGCCGAGCGACTTTAAGGGTTATCAAGAGATTTTGACTCAAAGAAGGAGGGGTCACCGGGACTCTGTACTCCCTCGTTACACATCTGTCTTCTATCTATTTGCTTTTCCTTCGCTTCTTGTTTGAGAGACAATATACATTAAAAAGCCATCACTCAGTCCACAGTATCAATCTATGGAAAAGCTCCGGGCTTTACATCATAATGACATAATAGATTAGAAAGCTTATTCAGTTTTGTCTCTTCTCTATCTTTGGGTTCAAGTTGCTCACTGATAGTAATGACTCTGCTTTGATTAGTTCCTCCTTCAAAATGCGAAACTGCCGGACAAAAAAAAATAACTCCCTTTAATGCATCTTCCCCTCTGTCTCCATCTCCATTTGCCTCCAGATTTATTGTGGGTTTACCAGATGAAATCTATAAAGCATCATCGTTTCCCTCCTGATACACCAGTCAATCCGTTTCATGGGACGTGCAGGCGGTCGTCACGGTTTCAAGACTCCTCATCTGCTCCTATAGCGTTCTATGTGGGAGCGCTGTCATTCCTCCTAATATACTGCAGCAAAAGCAAACCCTGAATGTGCCAGCCATGATTTCACAACTTTCTATTATTCAACGAAGCCACTTCCTTTTGTCCTTTATGACGCTATTAATAAAAGCTGCTTTATGGAATGATTGAATAGGCCTGCCAGCTTATATCATTACCATTTAATTAATTACTTGTCAATCCCACCTTGTGATAATTAAAAAGGATATCATTCAGTGTTTCACTCTTTTTCATTTGGAAATGACAGTATGCCACTCATTTTTTCCAATAAAGCCTAATTCTGATGAATTCCCAAAGGAGAGAAGCAAAGACATGATTAATAGCACACATGACTGAAACATATAAAATTAGGAAAGGAGGGAGAGCAGTAGGTAGTAGGGACTGTGTTGCTTGTGAATTATAAAAGCCGTAGGAGATGATAATATAATGACAAATGTATATAGTTTATTATTTATAGAAATATAATTTTTTTCACAGGAGCATCAGGGTTCACTGATGAAGGCAGAAAAGAATGTCACCCTTGTGCATGTTTGACAAAGTGTATCTTCAGCCTCTTACCTTGTTCCCATTTCTTTGGCAAATGCCAAATATAACAGCTTGACAGACATAAAGTAGCATTTTTACACCAACAAGGTGATTCCTAAAGAGCTATTTGCTGAAAACTTGTACATATCTCAGCATTTGGCCTCTCAGTTCACTCATCTACTGCTCATTGAAGCCTCATCAGAAATGGTCGCAGTGGAAGGGCGGCTGTGAAGAAGCCATTCTTAAGAAAGGGAAACAGGGAGTAAAAGTTGTGGTAAACCACATTACACAAAAGCTCGAGTGAGAATCAGTGGAGGTCTTATAGATGATGAATCCAAATTTGAAAATTTTGGTTTAAATCAGGGGTGTCAAACTCGTTTTGCACTGTGGGCCAGACCAGCGATACCTCTTTTTGTGTCTGTACAGAAGTTCAACTGCACCCGAAGATGTCTTAATATAAGAAAAAAGTGCAATTACAACAGTATGTAATTTTTTTTATACAACAGAGAAATCTTCCAGCAACACTGAGCTTAAATTGTAAGAAATGTGCAAAATTACAGAAAAATTCTGGTATCTCTTTGTTCAGAATGTCCTATAATTACAGAAACAGTCCTTTTTGAAATGTATTTTTTTTACTGTGAAGCCATTGTAAAAAAATATTCTAAAGTAGTGAAAAAACAGGAGGTTTCCATCATTTTATTGTCTATTACTTAATCACTTTGGTGGTGCATGAAGGGCCATGGAAGATTTCTTTGACAGGAAAAAAATCTTTTGAAAGTGCAGTTAATTCCAAATTTTATGCTCTCCTTTACATTTTCTGAAGCAGTTCAGGGGGCCAGATTGGAGTCTTTGGGGGGCTGGTTCTGGCCCCCGGACCTTATGTTTGACACCTCTGGTTTAAATCATCGTCAGTATGTAGAGATGTAGTCGGGCGAGAGTGAGTCTGTCAGTGTCTGTTAATTCATGTGGATTAGGATGATCCCTTCCTGTATATGTATCAAAATAATTACTTAGCAGCAACAGGGGGCAGCATTTATACATGCAACTGGCTTTTAATTTGAAACATTTGTGAAGGAAATGTTGAGTGTCACTGTCTGTGCCTTAAGAGCAGTAATATTTTATAAATGGAAACTTCACTAGGAAGCAGTTCAACTGGAATGAACACACCAATTCTGCAAGACAGGCGTCCCAGTGCAGCAGAGTAGTAGACGACTCTCAGTGTGAATTAGGCTCTTCTTATTATTGTTTTGATACATTTCAACAGCAGCTTTCCTCAGATACAAATAAATGATGATAAAACACAGGGTTGTTACCAAAACATAACGAGGGATGTGGCCAGCGTCTAAGAATTTGCCACATGCACAAGACTGCTGAACATCATTTTATAATAATGCTTCACTGAAAGATTTCTGCTGCTGCCACGCACGCCTCCATCGTTGACATTTTCAGGCAACTTTCCTCCACCTCTCAAGCTGAAATCCAGGAGCTGTATGTGCACAGTATCACCACGAGTATACAGCCCGTCTTCTCTGCTTGGCCAGTGGTCCTTTGTTGGAGCCCATGCAGTGGGGGATTTAAAGGCAGGAAAAAAACGGTTCAATCCATATAGAAACCTTGTAATCCTTCCACTGAACTTAAAAATCAGAAAAATTGTAGTTCCAGGGTTCTTATATTATATCAGGGAGATACTCTACCTGTCCGCCTCTCATTTCTGCCATCCTGCCTCATCACCCAACCTGCCCACGCTCCGTTACACCTGTCTGTCTATATGTCTGTGAGTACAAGAGTGCCTGCCTTTCAGGCATGTATGAATGGTTTGATATGCATTTATGCTTTTGTGTGTGTGTGTGTGTGTGCGTGTGTGCGTGCATGTCCTTTCCATCAAATGCTGGCCTCACATCCTTCACCACCCACCGAATAAGAGTGCTGATTCATTATGGCTTGATGACAGACGCTGAGAGGGAAAGAGAGACACGATGGATATTGGAGAGGTGAGAGCGGTAAAACAAACAGCCAGATAGAAGGTGGAAGCGAGTGTGTGATAGAAGGGTAAGAGGTAAATGGATGAATAAGAGAAAACAGGAAGACAGAGATAAAGGGCGAAGAGAGGAGGGAGAATGCGAGAAAGGCAGCGGCAGATGGAAGTTGAAACAAAGAAAAGCGCGTGCGACTACTCCCTCCCCAAATTGATTCTGACTGTCGGCCAGGGCGCCTGATGGATATCTGAGCCTTGATTGGAATTTACATGCCAGACACAACCCTCCTCCTCGCATCCCCAGCACACCTAATAACCCGCTGTGCTCTCAACCTGCTTTGAGTGATAAGCCCAATGAGAAAGTGCTGGCATATTTAGCCCTAACAATGGCACGCCGAAGAGTTTCCGAGGCCTGGAGAAGGATGCATTCTTTATGAGCGAGAGTATCGTTTCAAAAGTTGATTAATGGCAGGGAAGCTATCGTCAGCTGCCATCGTGCCGCGGGGGCAAGCCAGGCCCAAATTGGATGAGTGCAAGGGAAGAAGCAAGGTGTTCAATTGCTAGAAGTAGCGGAACTATCATATCAAGATATTTTTGCTTTGGCACAGTGTTCGCTTTGCAAGCCCGTACACCTCTGTTTGCTGCTGCTGAAAATGGGAGATTTAAACAGCAGCAGGGACTCACTGCCATTTCTCAATTCTGCACATCAGTAAGAGTAAACAGACAACATTACTTCATAATCTAAGGCTCCAATGGAATATGAACTGCATATAAAACACTCATAAATATTTCAGATGTAGAAGGGGATTTGGGTGATACTGAAGCTCGATTTTCCCATAAAAGCTAAAACAAATACTCTTCTGTGTTTCCCAGGCTTTGCTTACATTTACCTTCACATTCCGAGAACGCAGCTACTGAAGCATTTGCACTTCATCACATGCACTCACTCCTTTGTGTGCCCGTGAAAGCAGCACCAGGTGTAACCTTTAAAAGAGTGTGTGCTAATGGCAATACAATTGGAGACCAAATAACTGGCAGGTCCAATGAATTCTTTCCAGTGCTTCAAGCATAAAGCTTCTTAAACCTGCTCCCTGTGTCCCCAGTAGAGCATGAAGATAAACGACAATATCAAAAGTCTCTCACATACAGGATATCCATTAACAAACAAGACAGCAGGGAATTATGGTCATCGCAGCCGTGGAATACAGATCAGTGATTATGCAGAAGAGCCTAAGGTTGTTGCAGAATCATGAGATGGTTCTTCAATTAAAAGCGCTGAAAGAAGACCTTGAATAGTGATCGTGTTGTCACACCTAAGGATGTTATTTTCTTCGTCTTTCTCCGTTAGCCTCGTTACAGATGAGAAACACAGAAGGCCGGCCCTCGCTACAGCTCAGCCACATTGTTGTGTCGACACACAAAGTTACAACTGAGTCTTCCTGTACTTGCCGATGTTGCCTGCGCGTATATGGAGGTGGCCTCTGACGATGGTGTGAACTGTCATGGGGCTGGAGGCAGAGCGTCGACCCAGATCTGGAATCGTCAGTAAGGTGCCCTCTCCCACGTAATCAGTGGTCAGAACCTCCACCTCATGAAGTGCCTGCACTGCTGATCTACCCTGACGCAGCATGTACTGGGGATGCAAAATGTGAGAGTAAAAATGCTACACGAAGTACTGGGAACAGTTTATAGCTACATACTATTAAGCATTAATAAGGTATCTGTTACTCCTTCATTAGTATATATTAGTATGTAATTCAAACACAGTTTTAAAAGATTTGTTCTTAATAAGTTCATATAATGTGTTTCATGACAGTATTCTCATACTTTATAAATGTTGGATTAACCATTTCTACATACATTAAAGTACAACTCAATTATCTGATTTTTAAAATATATAGATACTTATTTATACATATACTGATTAAGGTTCTATTATTAGTGGTTTATTAATGGAGGTTTTATAAATACTTGTTAATTAGTGCAATTCACAGTTAATTCAGACAGTTACTGGTTGTTAGTTGTTTTGTGTGACCTCACATCTAAAGTGAGGCCTGTCTATGCCTTACAAAGCTTTTACAAATAAAAATGAAAGGCCAGAAGTACCTTGAGACTAAAAAAGTCTCTATCTTCACAACAGAAAAAGGAAACTGACAAGTCACAATGATACAGAGCATATAAATATTTATGGAAAGATGCAAACACCATATTAAACACCAGGTCGGACCCCCCCCCCCCTTTTGGATTCAGAGCTGCTTTAAGTCTTCATGGCATAAATCCAACAAAGTGCTGGAAACATTGCTCTGAGAGTGGTCCACGCGGACATAGCATCACGCAGTTGCTGCAGATTTGTTGGCTACACATCCACGATGCAAATCTCCTGTTCCAAAGGTGCTCTATTAGATAAAGCATCTGGCGACTGTGTCTCATGTCAAAGAAAACAAGTCTGAGATGATCCAAGCTTTGTGACATGGCATGCTCAGTTGGTAGCGAGGGGCCTAAAATGTGCCAAGAAAATAGCCTCCACACCATCACACCGTCACCACCAGCAGCCTGAACCGCTGATGAGACAGGATGAATCTATGCTTTCATGTTGCTTATGGTTGTGATGAGTGATGTTTGTCTTGCTATCAGCTCAAAGTAGTCTGGCAATTCTCCTCTGGCATACTAGCAAGGTGTAACTAATGAAGTGACCACTGAGTGTATATATTTATAGCTTATAACTGCCACATTGTTTAAAGGGTTATATTGTATTAAAGTTTGTGTGTGTTTGATCTGGGTAATCTGTTTAGTGTATATATCTGATGTTCTCTAATCATTATCAGTTTTCTTGCCTGGTTCTGTGACGGGTAGATGACCTTTTCTTTCTTTTGTTTATGATTAACTCCAGACGTTTCTGAATGTGTCACGTGAGCTGGAGTCCTGCGTTGTGCTTCTAAACCTAATGGTCACATTACACTACTTTAATAAGTTTGAACTCACAGCCTTTTACCTTAAGCTCAACAGCAGTAGAACCTATGAGGAGCAAGGAGTCACTGTCCCAGATGTCAATGTGCATGGTGTGGAGGGCCAGATAGCGAAGGAACCAGCGCTTCTCCCCCGGCCTCAGGAAGCTGTCATCTACTCTGAACTGCAGCTGCAGACCTGGAGAGCCTGAGAAAAAGGAGAGAACACTTCAAATATACAACAGCATTAACCCAATATAGATATGAACACCTGAAATCCAAAAAAAAAAGAGAGACAACAAATATTGCTGCTCAAATATAACTGCACATCAGTTTATATTTAACACCATCAAAAAAAATAAGAAGCCTGGCGTTGCTGAATGTTTCCTATATGGACTTGGTAGGAATGATTCATGCCTCATTGACTGGAGCTGTTTACATCAACACCAGGATGTTAAGACAACTGTTAAATCATAAAATCCCTGAGATGCTGAGGGAGCCTGACCCATACTTAGGTATCAAGGTCTAGATATCTTTGTCTGTTGCATCAATTTTGACCTTTGACAAGTCAGTTGGAGGAAAACATCACCAGTCTGACTGTTATATTAGCCTTTCCTCCCATCCAGATGGTTTTTAATACAGAGAGGGGCCATAATATCTGGAATCAGCTGTCAACTTTGTGGGCATTTCTAAACTGGTGCACTAGCCATCTACTGGGAGTCATTAGGTCTGATGACTGCACAGAATCAGAGTGAAATGCCCAGGGAGTATAAGGCTATTTCACAAAATCAGGAGCTCTCCAGGGTTCCCATAATTCAAGATGATAATGCTACCTAACTGCCAAAAAAACCTCAAGAGTAATTTTATGAACAGTGGGATAAAGTCATGGCTTAATCAGCACTTTCACAATTGTCACTTTACAACCTTTAAAAAGGACTAATCACTCAAGCTAAAGGTTTTTTCCACTTCAGAGGAAACACTGAGCACACAGTATGGGGACAGAAGCTGTTCTGAGAGCTACATCATGACCTTAAATATCACTAAACATTAAGCAGAGATTTGGATCGCATGCAGGGATGCACACGTGTGTAATTACTCTTGATTGAATCTGTTTAAGGTAAAAAAAATCAAGATCCAGTCTGAGAACGTAAAATGAATACTTGGTGGTTCTCTGGTTGAGACTGTGTGATACACTCTCCTGAAAAGTGCCTCGTCCTGTAAGTCCAAACCATTCCCACGACGCCGTGTTAATACTCCTGCGTGTGTGTGTAAAATGTGTGAGTAGGGGTCTGTGTGCCGACCTTATTCCCAGAATTCTCTCCCATAGAATCCCTCTAAGTCTGTATCAAAACCCCCACACTGCCTTTCTTCCCATAAGTTGAATGTGCAGAGAAGCAGCCGGCTGGATAGAAGTGGAGTAATGAGGACCTTTGGTGACAGCCCTGCTGTGTTTGAGAGACCAGCGAGCCCCTCAGAGTCTTTCCACACATGAAATGAAAGGAAAACTTTTCTTCTTTCCATCTTTCTATCTTTCTTCCTTCTTTCTTTCAAAATACACACACAGTTTTTTAGTGCATGTCACTATTCTCATGATACATGCATGCAGAAAGAACCTTTTACCAGAGAGAATTTCTAAGGGTCCAAATAGACTGGTTTGTTTAACACAAATACCTGCGAGGAGAAGCACTGAATCGAAACCAGAAGAGATCCTTAGATCTCTTTTTTTTTTAATCACTTACTCAGTTGATTTAGATTTTTACAGGTTGACGACCTCCTGAATGAAACAAACAATGACCCACTTTATCTATTTAATAGTTCTTATTTTTCTTTCACAAGCTTTCAGTCACATCACATGATCTCTATTAGAAGAGGGAGTTTGCCTCATTGCCCTGGAATCGTCTCAGGCGCTGGAAACAGATATCATCTCGTGAACGTGTCCAACTTTATCTTACTGTGTAACAAAAAAGCTTCTCCAAAGCCCCGTGCAAGTTTTCCTCAGCATCATGGTCATAATTAATGAATGGAAATCTGGACTCGTCGATCTCTCTCCTGTAGCTGTTGCTCACAGACAGTTAATGTCTGCACCAAGGAACAGAGTACCTTCAGTTAGGATTATTTAGAAGATAGTTTGGAAGAGCCCAAGAATGAAAATAGGGAGTTGGAAATAATAATCCCTGTTTAGCCTTGGTTTTAAGGTATCATATAATGGGAATATTCTGTTTCATTCTTATCAAAAGGAAGCACCCCAGAAACCATATTTAGATCATAATTAGGCAGTGAAGCTCCGTAATGAAAGATGGGTGGGCTGAACCTCCTTTAAATGAGTTGAAGATTACAGTGAATGTTTTACAGAGTTTTGCCTAGAATCTACCCACACTGCACTTTTTTCTGGTCAGATATCTAACAAGACATGTAAAATTGAAAAACATGCCAAGTAGGGCAGAGGTGTCAATTTCACTTTGACTAAGCGCCACACTGGAAGGTGGGAACCACATTATAATAATACAATAGAACCAAATTACTGTCTCACAAGCCTGTATCTACAGCTGATGTAAAAGCAAACACTGAATATTTGTTTTTGTTTGACGAGTTTCACAAGCTGTGTTGTAGGCCTGAGCAGCTCAGTCGCTGTTTCATGAGTAAAATAAAACATCTTTTGTCTTATACTATACCTGTACCATAAAGCCTAGCTTTCTGCCACGAAGCTGGCTGCTGATAAAAATCATGCCGTTACATCTCCATCACTTTGAGTTTGGCCTTGAAGAAACACAGAGTTGCACAGCTCTCCTGTTCAGGGACTTTCCGAAGCCTTTGTTCCCCGGCTACGGCTCCATACCTTTGCTGGTATGTGGATTCAGACATCAAATTATGTTCTTTGAAAACAGAAATTGTCTCTTTATACTCGGTAAAAGGCATAGGTTACTCAGTGTCCCTCCTCAGCTGAAATGTTCTGCTTTCAGAACTACCTTTCCTTTTTGTGGCGTCCTGTGTTAGCATGTGTATGGGGTGCACACTGTTTTGCAGTCGACTTCTACAACTAAGTGGGTCTAATTCAAATTTATTTAGGAACCTAAAGTGATACGCAGGCTGAATTAACCTTTACAAAAGGTCTGACTTTGGCCTGTGCATGCTGATCTCCTGCGTGTTGACTGTAAGGTAACTTCTAGTTCACATAACATAGATCACAGTGGCAGGCATACTGAGAGGGCATCTCAGCCTTGCCTGTACATTCAACAAACAGATAAAGAAAGAGGGAAAAGAAAGACCAAGACATTCTTGATATTTCTGTGCCTTTTCAGAACTCTTTTTCCTTTAGCCTACACCTCCTCCTTCACCAATCCCTCCTCCTTCCATCTCTCCAACCACCCGCCAACTCTCTCCACTTGGACCATTAATTCACCCAGCATGCTCTGGGGTTGTGTGCTGTGGACGGGTGGCAATGAGAGCACAGAAGGAGAGCGAGAGAAAGAGACAGAATGTGCTGTGTGTGTGTTTGTGTTTGTGCTCACAAGTGGGGAGGAACTGACAGATCTAGCCCAAGGGTTGTACAGGGTTGCGTGTGTGCAGCTAGACCTGCGGACGAAAGGCAGCACCCAACACACACCCCCCCACCCCCCACCCACCACCCACCACCACAACCACCACCACCCCAACCTGGATGGGTGCTTGGTATGTTTACAGCAGGCTGGGCAGCCTGAACATCCAGGCAGGGATCAACAACTCACAAAAACACTGTGAGGGCTGCAGGCAAAGAAAACAAAGAGAAAGCACAGAGTGTACGGATAGATGTAGAAAGGACTGATGAAAATCGTAGATCAACAATTACCAATATATCTGCCTTTTTGTCTGGGCTGGCCACTAAAGGTTTTCTATGACAACATCTGGGTTATGATGCACTTAATTAATCATCTACAGCATTTTTAGATCAATACATTTATAAGGAAAGCAGCCCACACACTGAGAAAACAGTAATTTTCAGTAAATGTCTAACTATATACTAATGTTAATCTGACACAGTGGGCAAGGAACTCTGACTCTTGTCCGCTGGGAGTCAGTGTGGGTGTAAAGTGATGATGTTTTACAGCCACAAGTCTCCAAGAACAGAAGTAAACAACAAAATATTTGACTTTGCTAAAGGAGATTTCTTTCTAGATCTAACTAAACCATCATCACTTTTGATATGCATATTCAAACAGTGTAAAGCTACCAAGAGCAGTATGTGAGAAAATGATGTGTTGTTTAGAAGGGCTGATACAAACAGAATATTTGGCCCCTTGTGCTCAGTTTTGACATTAAGCTGCCACACAAACAAAACACAAACACCATACGTATCCATCCTGAGTGCCTACAATGCCCTTTATATTGGTGTGCTGTTTGTGCTGATTTTGGTTTTATCTTAATGAGCAATACACATGCAAAAGAAAGAAAAAAACAAACATGCCAATCAAACACACAGTCTTGAGAAGAGTTCTAATCAGGAAGCAAATAAAAACAGCAGTGTGGGTGGATTCTGGCTGTGTGGGGATCTGGGATTATCCCTGGTAGATATTTACGAAGAAAAAAACAACATAGATCGCATATTGATTTGTTGCTACTACTATCTGCTAAGATTCTCCACCACTGTGTCCCACTGCTGGCTTTAATATTGTCTCTTTTTGAAGCCTCAAATTACTAATTAACACAAAGACAGATGATTGGTATTTGATTTGCTCTGCAGCAGTTCTTTAATTTGTAATATCTACATGCTAACCATTTCAATTTCTTGCAAACTGAGAAAAAAATATTAAATCAGTCGTTTAGCAGAACACTGTAGTTTCCATGAGGCAAATGTTTGGTTACTGACGTAACCAGGTTCTCTGAAAACCGAGTGAGGTATCTCACAATGGGAAGCGCCCTCTGGCTTGACCAATCACCAATCCCTCCACTACCACCACTTCTGCCCTAGACAGATCCATTACTTCACGGACACTGGGTCTCCCAAACCCCTTATGATAGACCCTGCTCCCACACCAGGCATTCTCAAAGTGTTTCTTCCATGTGCCCATGCAAGTGCGGTAGTGCCTCACCGCACCATCCCTCAAATACATACCATTTACCATCATAAAGTGAGCATGTGGAAAGAGCTCTTACTGTACATTCTGACTTGTCTCAATCACCATCAGAGGGAGACCAGACTTTAAATTCAGCCTTTCACGTGTCAGACCCAGAGAGTTAATTGCTCCTGATCCAGATGAAAAATCTGCTGTTCTGCCTGTGACACCAAGTCCCTGCACAAAGGCAGTGGTCATGGCTGGCTGTGGAGCAGATAGGCTAGCTCTGCCATCCATGGGCCAGTAAGGTGCTATTAAAATCAGAGTCAGACACAGCTTCCTCACACTGCTCAGTACCGACGGTATGAGGGTGAGGGTAGGAAATGCATATAGCAGCACTTTTAGCCATGGTTGCGCTGATGTGCCCTTACCTAATTGCGCATCCTTGCTTCTTAATGAAGAGGAAGATGCAATGCAGACAAATCTAAGGACACCTGACCAAAGCTGTCCCTCAGCTGGTAGGCTATTTCGGGATTGAGTCTCCACTCTCCATAGAGTAGACACCCTAAAATCTGCCGGTGTTCAACACACTGGGAACATGTGTCACATGTAATGACAGGAGGTGTTTGCTGCACCACATAATCAGGCTGTGGATGTCAATGTCACAGAGAAAGTGCCCCCCTGACGGTTTATATATGCCACCACTGTTGTATTGTCTGTCTTCACAAAGACATGGCAATTCTGCCTGGCAAAAAATGCCTCAAAGCCAAATAAACAGCCATCAGCTCCAGATAATTTATTTGCACATGGTGCAACCTCCCGGGCCAGGTGCCATTTACAAATCTCCCCTCAAAAACAGCCCCTCACCCTGTCAACAAAGCATCCATTGTCAGATTTTTCCTCATAATAACTGTACCCAAGGGGATAACAACGGTGAGCACCTTGGGGTCTCTCCAGTGATGGAGAGCAAGCAGACATTTGGGCGAAATTCTGACCGCCGAAATGACATCTTACGTATAGCCGTAGGAAGGACATCCCGTGTTGAAAATCCCACATCCTCAACAGTCCCTGAGGGAAGACCAAGATTACTGATGCCATCAGCCGCGTTAAACACAAGCAAGTCCCTAATGAGACCAATTTCCCCTTGAGAAACAGAGTGAGGTATTGACAAAATATCTCCACACAACTTTGCGACAGAAAAGCCCAAAAAGAAGCAGAGCCTATTACAAGGCCTAAATATTCTATATTCTGAGTGGAGATTGATGCTGAAACCCAAGCCAGACAGGCTAGGTAACAGCGCCTGGGTGTTTTTCTCTGCTTCTTCCTCGCTGGAAGCACATATTAGAAAATTGTCTAAATATGCAAATACTCTGAACCCTGAGAGGAAATTTCACTCTCTAAAGCCTTTGCAGCTTTCCCTGGAGCCACTGAAAACACACCACCATTGATACTGGGTGGTTTTGTAGCAAACTGCAGTCTGTATACCCTGGCAAAAGTTGTCCATGGATAGACTGCGCATGCACACCCTGAAAGCCATGGGGCCCGGGGGATTGAAGGCCCAAACTGGTACATCTGTGTGCTACACTGATCTGCACTGGCTAATTTTTGTTGGGATTTTTTTGTTTTGTTTTTTTCCTTTTGAACACAATGGCTTTATTCCTGGCTGCGACAGTGGCATTTTTATTGAAAAAGCAGGTGAAGTGCTTTCTTGTTTGGAACCACATATACCTCTCTCTGAACTGACCCTACAAAGCAATGAGGGAAGGTGAATAAATTGGGGAGTGCTGAGAGTGCTCCTCTTCAAGCGTGAACAGTGAGAACGTTGTCAGCCATTACACAGCTTAGAGTGGAACTGGAGGAAACATCTTCTTCTCTCTGCTTCTTGATGGGAGGAGGAAACCTTGAATGGGTCCCTGGAATGCTGAGGGCAGGGATCTCTGAGAGTGCTGCCTGCTGAGCCTCTGGTACCCACTACAGTTCCCATGTTCCTATAGGAAAGGTCATTTTTACTGGAATGCCTTTATCTCTGCGGACCCTGCTGGTGAGACACCTGCTGCTTAGGTTGCTGGGAAATAGAACCCTTAAAGCCTAAGGTTCTTGCTTCCATAGCCGCAAAACCTATGCGGGCTGGCTGTGCCTGGTGTGGCATGGCTTCGCAGGGAGGGCAAAGGTCAAAAGCCTCATTGCTAGTCTGCTGCATGGCAGTTACTGTCTTTCCAAACAATCCCCTAGACCACAACAGCTTGTATGGGGAATCACCTCCAAAACCGTAGGACTGGAGGTATCTTTATCCTGTGACTCATGTCCTGAAACAGCTCAGCCCAGTAAGCTGAGAGCAGGGTGATCACGTTAACCCTTTAAGACCTACACAACACTAAAAGTCCTCTAGATCATATCTTTCCATTCATACACGCTGTAGTACCATCATGTGGAAGATTTCAACTCACTTTACATTAACAGAACCTTCAGGACCCTGATTGTAATTACATGTATGAAGGTAATCCAAACTAACTACATTAGGTAGCTAACAAGTGCACTAACCCACAAAGAAATTGAAAACTGTTTTCTGTATCTACATATTGTGCTAGCTACAGAAATGCCATAGCTGCACATGCTAATTCACATAATAAAGCGCACGGAGTACATTTAGTTGTTAGAGCTTGTTACAGTACATGATTTTTGCAAACCCGTTAGAGGAAGGATACAGCACTCTGGCCAACTAATAGACAGCCTGGCTGCCGCACACATACATATCTCATGTAGATCAACTTTTCAGGCAGATGGAGAGGGCTGATTCTCCACCGATGGAGGGGTGAGGCCTCGTTCTCACTGATATCATCTCTGAGATTATTCATTTTAACACCCCCTTCCTTGTCTTCTTCGTGCTCCTCTTTGGAGTTGAGGAGCTGGTTGAAGAGATGAGGAAATTCCACCTCCAGGTCCTCAGTCATGACCCCCCCCAACCAGCAGCAGCTAAGCCCGATTTATCGCTGGGCTTCGCCGTAGAATCAGAAAGACATGGATCAGCTTTTGAGGCCGCCGACACTTGCAAACACCACTCGCAAATTCTGCCAGGCATTACATGGCAGTGCTCACAGGAATCGAGTTCTGCCAGCAACGCCTGTGTGTGCTTGACACCCATACAGGGGATGCAGAGAGGATGGGGTCTGGGCAAGGGTGTGACATAATATCCTTAACCCTGCCGCCACCACTGTTCCCCGAGAAGATCCAGTGGTAGCCACAATACTAATGATCGGCTTAGTATTAGTAGGCAATCGCTACACAAAACACAAGGTTGACGTGTTTGTTTAAAACATGCAACGATGCGACAACTGCTACAAGACAAAAATATTTTTGTACCACAAATAGAACTACAACATAAGAAAACGTTATTACCGTAACCAGAAATCCCACGTTCAAAGACTAAGTTACCGAGCAAGGTTTGAAAGAACACCAGGACATCCAGCTGTGCCTTATTTCCCTCTCAGTCTCCGAGTGTTAAGTTGCACCACAATCATTTGGTCTATATATCATAAAATGACTAGAAGAGGCATAGATGTATGGGCATGCTGCTCTAGGACAGCAGGTTTTGAATTTTGTTCCCAAGCTTCATCCTCATCACTTCCCACGTACCAACATGTATTCTAAAATGCAGTCGCATATGACCTGTTCCTTTTGTTGCAGCCACATTGTGATTCAAGCTGATGAACACCTATATGAAAATTTATATACAACCTGATTGTCGCCGTCAAGCTAGTTGTACAGAGGGATTGGAAGAAACTTTGTGAAACCTAATGAATTCATTAAGTGACTCCTTAAGCAGGGTTTAGGAATTCATGCGGCTCCTGGGGAACTTCCACCCAGTAGGACACAGAATCACAAAGCTGAATAACCTCAATAGCTTTGAAGCTCAAAGTCAGTTTCCAAATTCTCTCTAAAACTCCTGTCTCTGACTCTTATTGTCTCTCTCTCACACACACACACACACACACACACACACACACACACACACACACACACACACACACACACACACACACACACACACACACACAAAAAAAC
>VOQJ01005447.1:8966-22666 GCA_015052665.1 Apistogramma diplotaenia
AAAAATCCCTGTAAATCAGAAAGCACAACACGTTTTACCGGGGGGGGTGGGGGGCAGAGGATATTCACAGGGGGGTGGAGCCTATCCCAGCTGCCACAGGGTGAGAGGCGGGGTACACCCCTGTACAGGTCGCACAGAGAGACAGACAACCATTCACACTCACACTTATGGGCAGTTTAGAGTGACCACTTAACAAAGCTGGAGGACCTGCAGACACTCAGACACGCGGAGAACATACAAACTCCACACAGAAGGGCTCCGGCCAGATGGTGGATGTGAACCCAGGACCTTTTTTGCTGTGAAGTGCTAACTGCTGCACCACCTTGGCTTCAAAGCCATGTCCTCTTTGAAAACTGTTGCTTTATGGCCACAGTTCTCACCATCAATGGCTTCTTAATCTGATAAAGAAGCGCATCACAAAGCAAAAATGACCATCCTGCAGCATCAACCCACAGGCCCTGGAGTTCCTAACAAAGTACAACTTTGTTGGTATACCTCAGTTTCCTCGACGCACACAGTTTTTCAGCATACTCAGTAGATGCAATGGTGCTTGAAAGTTTGATTTTCAAGCACTGAACTGTTGGAGTGTGCGCAGCTGTTTGAGGAGAGTCCTCACAGGGTCGTGAACTCAGCAGGTGCAGTTACACGTTGTTAATTGTTGAAGTGGGCGGATTCACATTGAGTCAGTGAATGATCTCTTTTCAAACCCAGACGCCGCTTTAGAGCTCGTGTTGGTCCTTGAATGCAGCACGGAGCCTGCCACAGCTTCTTTTATTTCATGACTCATCGTGTTCTTCGTCAGTCGTCACGTCATCCTGGAAATCAATAAGTAACATGAAGATAAAAAAACACCCACCACTTGATTCTTACAGTGGACACGGTCGTGGAGCAGTGAGGCTTTTCTAAGCCAATCAGCTGCAAGTTCTCAGTGACCTCTTACCTCCTAACCTAACTTACAGTATAGTAATACTTGAGTCCAGTGCAAGCAGAAATGTTACTGTGGATTAAAGTGAAAACAAGTCTAATGCCTGTGGAGCTGGAAATGTTGTGGCTGTTTGGACAGTAGCCCAGGGTGTGATATCTGGACCAATCAGCTTCTCCGTTGCTTTGACGACAGCAGATAACTCGCCACCGCAGATTATTGGAAAGCCACTGATGTAACAACATTATGCCTTTCTTCTTCTATGACTTTTTCTTCAAAACAGCACCAGTAATTAAAATGTACCTGAATTCATCTGCATCATCCAGCCTTTCAGTGATGACATCAAATGTTTCCCTCTAATTCAATCTTCATTTGAGAGTTTTCTATAAGACAATTCATGATGGTCTGTTTCTCCGGGTCCCTGCAACCCGAGTAGGTTTTACGTGGATCGGCATTAATATAGCTCACATTTTCTGCTCGGGTGCAACTTCCAGTGGCCGTGAGGTGATGAACAGATGCTTTTCTCTCCTCTGTTAAAACCAGATGCCTTCTCATGTTTTTAAAACAATCATCGCGAAGTGGAAAAGATGCGAGCTGAAAGCTTAGTGCTCCACCTCAAACCTTTCCCACAGTGTCAGCCTGTCTCATCATCATCTCCATCGCTTTTTTGCTCTGTGGAAAAAACGCACCTTTTCTTCTTTCAGTTGGTGCGATTTTGGTTAAATTGTTGCTGTTCAGTTTTACAAAGCTGCTGCAACATCTTTAGTGACAAAAAGGCACTTTTGTTCCCAAGAATATACACAGAATGCATTCATTAAGGCCTTCTTCATAACATGGTGCAGTAGGTACTGTGGGATGTGTTTGTTCTCACATTAATGTGCTGAGAAGCTGTTGTGAGAGGGGATGCAGCTCGCTGTGGGTGAGGTAAAAGAGACGTCTAGTTGGAGGTTGTATACAGTGAATGCCTGCATCACGGTTACTGCCAGTTTAATACTTGATTTGTTGCCTTCAAGGTCATGGAAGTCGCGGTCAGGTTGGAGACACCATGACACTGTGTGGGTGTGATGAAAACTCATTAGAAGCACGACACTCACAGAGCGACACGCTTATTTTAAAGTGGTGTGACATTTTGGAAAACGTGTGTTTACGCTCTTGCAGATTATGAGAAGAACATCACACAACTTTATAGTTTTTTTTAGACTGCTCACAGTTTAGAAATAGTCAAACACCCTCCTGCAGCCTAAATATGAACAGGCTAAACAAACTGGATGTAGCTTGTTTGTTATTGAGCTTCAGAGATGCTGTTAGGCAGGGTTTCCTGTTTCCTGTCTTTATGTTAGGCTTAGCTAAACATCTGGGTGAAACTAACATTGCATTATTCCAGTTACAAACAGGAGCGGCTGAGCATCAATAGCTTTCATTTGGAACCTTCACTCTCCTTTAATCTCCATCATCTCTGAAGAAATCAATTCTTCAGCTCCTAGATTCTCTGTTCTGGTTACCACTGGCCTCTAACTGGCAGGTAGAACAATGAAAGTCAAGTTAAAAAGTAAAGTTGTGGTTTTAACCTCTAAAACACCAGGCGGCGCTACTTAGTGTAAATTAAGCGAAGCAGAGGAGCACAGGTGGTCATAATTGGAAGGGCCATGTGCAGCATGCAGGGGGGCATCTCGCAATTTGGGATCCTGTGGATATATTGGATATGTAAGAGCACTATTGCATTTTGAGTTTCTTTTATTGTGTTTTATTTAAAGCCTTATTATGGACATTGTTGCCTCATGAAAATGGACAAACTGATGCACGGGCCAGTTAATCCTCGCCGTTGCGAGTTTAATTGTGAAAGCGACCTTTGGGCTACAAAAACATCGTGTTTGATTTCTGCGTATTTGAATAGCCTAAACTGGGCTGCAGTGTTGTATCAATAAAGCTTCATCAGCTCATAAATAAACACCATGCGTAGTTCGTCTTGTCCATAATACGCAGTTAAGAAGCGCAGGTCTGGGATGGTGTGGGTAACAGCGATGATAATAAGGGTCTGCGGTGTCTCATTAAATTTACTCAAGCCGGGATAAAATTAGAAAGTTTTCCGGACCTCGGCGTTCATTGAAACTGACGCTCCCGGATCGGCCGCGTGGACGCTCGCGTGGCCGCGCTCACAGAAGGGTGTAAGAAAACGGAGACGAGCCCCCGAGAAGGTCTACGGAGATGCAACTGCGAGGAACAGCTTCGTTCATGCGCAGCAGCAGGAGGATGGAGCGGAATCTCGGACTTCCTAAAATGACTTTGCTTCCACTGTCTGGGAAATTCAACTCCACTGAGCTAAACGTGAGCTTGTTAGCGCTGTTTATTCCATTTAAATATTTATAAGTACATTTAAACGTGAGGTTTTTTCTCCACTGTCAATAACATTCTGTCCAATTACGCGCAACAATGTGTTGAATATTGTATCTAACTGCAGATTTTACATTTTAAATGACAAAAAAAACCATTAGGCGAATAAAAGTTACTACAAATTTCATTAGTCACAGATGTTAAACTCTTAAGTTTGTCTTTTATTTATAAAACTTCTTTATGGAAAATGCATTTTTATAAGTGTTTTTGAGTCATGAGATTGAGGGTGTAATTATCTTGACTGTTGTTGGTGGTGCTGCTTCTGTGGTTTGTTAGAGTCGCGGCGCATTTCCACTCCACTGAGGATCACAGAGATGTTCCCTGCGCAGCGCCCTCTCTGTCAGTGACTGTATTAATCAGAGAACTAATATTTTTAGTCCTATTATGCAAATCCATGCAGATAAATCTTGTGCATCATCTTCAGGCGTAAAGCTCATGTATGTTGTATTTTTTGCTTTATCTCACTTTGGCAGCAGCAGCAGCAGCTTCCACACTGCAGCTGAACACAATGCTGGGTCGTCGGTGAGGGTCTTAAAATGAGCAGCTCCTACTGCTGCGATCCCGCAGCCATCATGTACCAGCAAAGATCAGGATTTGACCTCAATGCCAGCTGTGACTGGCCAGCTCCTCGCTGTAACTGCACATCAGTGGACGGTGCTCTGCAGCTACCCACGTTTTCCACAGCGGCCAAAATCAGAGTGATCATTACCTTCATCCTGTGTGGCATTTCCACTTTTTGCAATTTGGCTGTGCTTTGGGCCGCCAACGGGCACAAGCGTAAATCCCACGTCCGAGTGCTGATAATCAACTTGACTGCAGCTGATCTCCTGGTTACCTTCATCGTGATGCCCGTAGACGCCGTGTGGAACATCACAGTTCAGTGGCTGGCCGGTGACCTGGCCTGCAGGTTCCTCATGTTCCTCAAGCTGCAGGCCATGTACTCCTGCGCCTTTGTCACAGTGGTGATTAGTCTGGACAGACAGTCGGCTGTCCTCAACCCCCTGGCCATCGCCATGGCCCGCAAAAGGAACAGGGTCATGTTGATGGTGGCGTGGACCATGAGCGTCTTGTTCTCAATCCCACAGGTGAGACCTGGAGGCCAGACAGGTGATTATAGTTTGACAGACCATTTTTAAAGTAATTCAGAAAGAAGTTGGAGGACAGTTACAACCTCCTGCCTATGATCCATAAACTGTAGGCAAACACATGCGAGAGAAAAATTAATTATTTTTACAGCAAAACACATTAATGCAATATTAATATTAATCATTTTGTGTAGCAGGGTGCATTTACATCAGATGTGGCATTTTCTAAATATCAATATATGAACCCCTGCTGTAGGAGGGGCCACAAACCTTCAGTTACATATATGTATGAGAATAAGTGGAAAGGCTGCTGGGCTTCAAGTAATCTATAAAAATATGCTGTCTAATACCTAATAGTGATTATTCATCATTTTACTCGATAGTTTTTAGACAAAATGACCAATTATCTCTAAAACGTCAGGTGCAATAATTATGACTGGGGTATTTTTTTGAGGGGAGGGGCTAAAGCTGTAAACTCAACACTCAGAAATATCAAGTAATTTTTGAAGCACTGACTGAGACTGACACAAGCAGCCTTCCCATTTATAAGAAGCACCTGTTTGTTTTGCCAGCAGAAATTAAACCTGCTGCTATGAGACTTTACAAGCTGCTGGATTAAGTAACTTGACTGACTTTGCTCTCCAAGCTGAGCCATTTTAAAGCTCTGCTGCAGACACTTAAATGTGCTTTTATGACTCATGCAATGCTGCAAAAATGCATCAGTTGTCTGTTTTTACTATCTAATGATCCATGTGCAGGTAAAGAGTACATTAAAATAAAGATCCTTTTCTGAGACTGTGCAGGACGAATGTATTGTTTCCTGGATGTCAGCTGTTGCCTGCAAAATTTTAATTTTTTTAAAAATCCAACAGATGTTTATTTTCCACAATGTCACCATTACCTATCCAACCAACTTCACCCAGTGCACCACCAGGGGGAGCTTTGTAACTCACTGGCAGGAAACCGCCTACAACATGTTCACCTTCTGCTGCCTCTTTCTGCTGCCGCTGGTCATCATGATCATCTGCTACACCAGGATCTTCATTCAGATCTCCAAGCAGATGACGAGAAAGAACAGTAAGTGTCCCAGTAAATGTCGGTTGCTCCAAACAGGCAAAACTATGAATCCTTAAAAAAATATATACGAGCTGTGCTGGATTCAACTTTTAACCTCAGCATCTTAACAACAGACCTGCTTCTGTCCAGGTTCATGCCATGCAGTTGCATTAATGTTTACACCAGCATCATCTCCCTCCCTGTCCACCCTTCTGCAGATTCCCTCATCTTTCCTGCTGCTGCAGTACACGTGTGGAAACACTGACATTTTCTAGGCATCAGCAGACAGAAGTTCATATGAGAATGCAAATGTCTGATGCGGTTGGATCACACACTAGCTGGTGTCCCTAATACAAAGCCTGCAAGTACATTCATAATTTCACTTTTTCCCTGTGACTACAAAACACTTTTTTTTCTGGGGCTGAGGCTAATATTTTACACTCCAGTAAAGTAGAACAGCAGTGGATTTAAAGATGCAACCCACTGCTGCGTATGAAGAAGGAACGACGCCTTTACTTTCCCCTAAAGGTTTGTATAGGGAACGCTATGTGACTGAATCACGGAGTGATGCACAAAGTATAAATGAAATGATGAAAACATGTTCTAATTTTTATTTCTTCAAAGAAAAGATGTTTATTAAAACCCTTTGATGTATTTATGCACAAAGGAAGACTGATATCTCATGGTCTCTCTCCTCCAGTGCCCTTGAATGAGCTGCATCTTCGCTGCTCAAAGAACAACATTCCCAAAGCAAGAATGCGAACTCTGAAAATGAGCATCGTTATCGTGATCGGCTTCATCGTGTGCTGGACTCCGTACTACCTGTTGGGTCTGTGGTACTGGTTCTTCCCCGATGACCTGGAGGGAAAGGTCTCCCATTCTCTGACCCACATCCTGTTCATCTTTGGACTTTTTAACGCCTGCCTGGACCCCATCATCTACGGCCTGTTCACCATACGCTTCCAGAGGGGGCTGAGAAACTGCTACCGCAAAGCCACAGTAACGTCCAGCTTGGAGAGTAATGCAGTGATAATGGAGTCCTTGAAGTGTACTGGATCTGCACTACCCTCTGAAAGAGGCAAGACTAGTGGTGAGGACAGCAACTCTGAACAGGCTGAGCCGAAATCCACTGAGGGGGGGCAAGTCCTGACCTGACCTGTTTAACAAACCATCAAAATAACTTAACCCTCTTTGGGCCTTTTTGTTTACTGAACGTGGAATAAGTGAAAGGCTCGATCTGTTCATCCCTCACAAACGCTTTCATCTCCAGATCCATTTGTGATGCTCAAGGTTGTGCATATTATCTAAAGTTTACACAACTCCTTCACACAGCGAGACACGTTCAGAGATTCATGACGGCTTTTATGTTTAGATCGTTTTGAGTCTGCGGTGTAAAATATGCACCAAGGAGTGCAAAAGGCTGCAGAGTTGATGATGGGAGATTGTCTGGTGTCTCATTCCTACAGGTTTGTTGGAGCTTGACGGACTGTTCACATTGGTTTCATGTGCAGATGCAAAAGCTGCAAATGCTTGTGAGACCTCAGTCCTGTGGTCTGAAGTAATCTGACCTCATCATGTAACAAATATAAAGGTGAGTAGCTTCAAAAGATGAGCAGAGAGCTAAAGCCATCTGGCATCGGGATGAAATGCTTGGACCCGCTGTCAGACCGTACTCTCGTGCTGTGTTTCATGCATAACCCTTCATTAACACCTAGTGTATATCGGTATAGATATTGATCCTGATATCTGATGTGTTTTTAAAGTTTTCCTTTAATTTTTTTGAGCAGTGTATTTAATTGATGAGCAGCACACTTTTTTTTTAACTTATTACCTAACTAATACGGTTAATTTATTGACACTAGATCGGATATTCTGCATTGTGTAAGAAATAATTTCTCTAATAGAAACACTTGCTGGAGTTGAAGTAAACCCTGAGATTCCTCCATCTAGCATCAGGTGGCTTCACCAGCTCAGAGCCCTGCGCCAAGAGTCCTGAATAATAAAGACACTGCAGACAAAGTGCTGTGGCCATGCAGCAGACAGGACCACAAGTCAAAGCATGCTGTTCTCCCGCTGCACGACAACATGAGACTCAGAAATGGAATGTGACACAACCGCCACAAAGTGTGATGCTGTAAGACTGGCTAACAGTCACATTAAGGCAATAAATCTGAGACAGGCTCTCTGTAAATACCTGGTTACACTTAAGAAAGGATAGTGTTTTTTTACTTCTCCTTTTTATGTCTGTACGATGGCTGGGAACACAGCAGATGGATGCTTTGGTGCTTGGCCTCCCTCCTGGGACTCACTGGTCTCTGATTAGGGTGACCGTGAGCTGACCAACCTTTAACCAATTCACTGTAATCCTTTCAAATAGTTTTTATAGCACACTGGGATTTCAGTGATGAACAGAAGATCAGTGTAACCTACAACAGCTGCTTAATATTTAACATTAGGTTATGTAAGATTATGTATGTATTTTATACATCATTTCAGCATTTATGGTAGTATGTATGAGCCATAGCCAAATGCACATTATCCCATACCACCATAGGACCGGAGAAACAACTGAATCACAAAGCATTTAAAGGGACAGTCTCTAACCCAGCCCCCACACCTCCTCGTAGCCTGTAGCAGTGACGATGGGACAGTGAATCAGATAATGAGACGCAGATTCAGACAGTCAGTGATGTAGGATTAAAAGGGAGCTTGGTAATAAAAAAACTATTGGTTCTGGCACAGATGAAGACGCGTCCTGTGAAGTGAGCTGGACAAAAGTGACCAGTGAACATAATCTGAGTGGACAGTTCAAAGAGCTCCAGCTGGCGAGGAAGAGGTTAGAATATACAAAGCATCATGAATAGATACAATGTAAGTGTATATGTCTGCATTACATGAGATTTGCATTCAGTTTGTAAGAGAGTTATTTGTGCAACAGCGTAGCTCTTAGAGTAGCTCACTAATCCAAAAAATCTTCCAGTGCTGCACTGAATTTGCTCTCATCGCTCTGTTAAAGTATTGATTGGATACATAGTAATCAGAATATCTGAAAATATTTAACAGAAGAGCTTTTTTTATTTTTAAATGTTTTTAATGTATAAGCTGGGGATAATTTATATTTTAAAGCATGATTTAAAATTTGGGGCTTTTTGCCTTTATTAGGACAGGACAGCAGGGAGAGAGAGTGGGGAGGACACACAGGAAAGGTCCAAGTCAAACCGGGGCCACTGCATTTAACCCTGCAGCGTATCTGTGAACTAAGGCACGCTCTCCTGCTGGAAGCAGCCATCAGGAGATGGACATACTGTGGTCAGGGAGGCCTGACTGTGTTTAAACAGGTGGTGCTGAGCAGCTCGAAGTGAAATGATCCCCTACACCATTATACCACCATCAGCAGGCAGAACTGTCAGTACAAGGCAGGATGCATCAATGTTTGGATGTTTATACAGAAATCCAGACTCCATGCTTTTCCAATCTTTTGCTGTACAACTTTGCTGAGTTTACGTGAATTTGGCTTCAGGATCTTTTTCGTAGCTGCCGGGAGTGATGCCCGGCGTGGACTTTGGCTGCTGTAGCCCATCAGTTTCAGGTCTCAGTGAAACTGAGTAACTTGGTTGGGAGTGCACCTAATGAGGATTGGTTTTGAAACCTCATAATGAGGAATTCTGCCGTTGCCCTCTTGGGCCAAAAACGGGATATGATTAGGAGGGGGCGGGTCTGACTATGCAAATGCATGCTCATTGGCTAATGACTTTTGTGACTGATAGCACGTAGCCAATGAATACGCAGTCTCATACCTCAGATAATCCCCCATTTTGAAATATGGTATGACCAATATTTGCAAAATAGTCTTCCTTCCTTCCTTCCTTCCTTCCTTCCTTCCTTCCTTCCTTCCACAGTATGACCCTAAACAAATGGCTGACCCCTTAAACTTGGCAGGAAAGTCTTTTGCAGCCACATCTCTGTGGCCTTCAGGTTGAACGTATGTTTTTGGACGCGTCCACATTGGCTTCATTTTTCCAAATCAGAAGCCACATCCATGTTTATATGATCAGTGGCTACGTAGGAAAGGACACGGTGCATCTGCTTTTGCTGACTTCGCTGTAGGGCGGTCGGGTTTGTCTTTGTCTGCTGTGTTGAACTGGATGAAGTCTGTTACCAAGTCTCTGGATCAGGTTATTCCCTCACATCTTGCAGGCTGGAGACTCATTCATTGCTCACTGATCATCCCCAGGCCTGTTCTCCCCTATTAGATCTCCTCTGGTGAGACACATGACACGATGAGCGCATCACTACTCAGACCCCTGTCGTACCACTCAGAAAACAGACGCACAGACCTGTAGCTTGCTCAAAGACAGCTGCATTGCATATTTTACATATGCAGATTTGAAATGGCCAAGATGTGCAGCCAAGTGAAGGGAGACGTGTTATCGACCAGCACCTCTGATCATGTCGTGATTTCCCTTGTATATTTAATTTAAAATTACGTTGTTTAAATCAGCCACCTGCTCTGGTCATGTCTATGTTCTGGTGAACTCGCAGCTCATTCACCTTCCTCACGTCATGACAGCTGGATCTGAGGGAGACGCTGGCAGCTTCTCCGGCCTGTTGCAGCAGCTGCAAATCTGAATGCTTTTTGTGGATTCATGCTGAGTTTATGGTGGTTTAAGACGTCGTTCATGCTCATTCAAATCCTAGTGTCTGCATCTACTGTAGGCTACACTTTGTTAATGTTAATTACCACAGAAATATGACTTTTGTTTGTCTGCACATCCCTGTTAAGTTCTGTTAAAACTAATTTATTCACATTATTATATCTTTAATAAATACTTTGACAGCTGGTGCCAGATTCTTGTATTTTCTTACCAAACAGAAACCTTCAGTGTCATTTCTGTGTAACGCTTCACTGAGCTCACGGGCCTGATGGGGAGATAAAAGTAATTGTAAAGTAAGATTTAGAGTCATTGGACCATTGCAATAATACATTAAACATGCAGATCACACAATATACTGATACACAGTAACCTGCACGCAGCAGCTAAGAGGATTTTAAATGCATTAAATAAATCAGGATGTTAAGAAAAAAGCAGGATCAGCACACTGTGCTTATTGATAACGCAAACATTTTGATCAATAAGATCTTCAGGCACAAGCAGCATTTGCAAATCTTGCATTATATACAGGGAGGAAATGTTGTTACTCAGTTATGGGGTTTACCTTTTATTTTTTGTTGCTGTTATCAGTAAAACACAGAGGGAGGATGAGGTGCTGCTGACCCCCTTTGTAAACAGTAGATATTCCCAAAGCTTTTGGATATGCATGCTTTTCTTCTTCAGACAACTTGCTGCATTTGCACAACATGAGGAAATGAAAATGCCCATATTTTGCCCTCTGCCCCCCCCCCCCACTGTAGATTTGAATATCTTAAGAAATGAAGAGCCGACAGAAATCTCACTTGATGTCTTAAGTTGCAATTCTTGTGAAAACGTTGCAAAACAAAAAGAGGACAAACGTTAGTTTTCCTCGAGCAGAAATAATCTTTCAGGAGTTGAAGATGGTATAAAAATATTCCTCTGCTGTGCACTTATTAGTTTATTAATGACTGGTAGTATAAGCTAAATGAACACTTGCAAAATTAATTATTTTATGGATTTTTCTTTAACTGAATAGATTTTTAAGCACATTTTACAGTAACAGTTTCATCCAAATGCTCAGTATCAGCAGCACTCAGGTCTTCCTCAGTATGAAGGTTTATACTGATTTATATATCCAGTGCTGTGAGAAATGATTTACCCACTTTTTGATCTTTTATTGTTTAGCATCCCTGTCACAATCATGGGTTTCTGATCATTAAAAATGGCTACAATGCAGCTGCAAATCATAAAATGACATCATCAGGATAAAGAGAGAACAAAAAGATGCATTTATTTGTGCCTACTGGCACATTCTCATGGTTCTCAAAGCATTTAAACCTGACTGTTCACTGAGCCGCTCTTCATGGCAGTGTTTAGATGCAGTGTGATTTTGGGCAGCAAAAAAAAATCCCCCCAAAATGACCTTTCAGCCATTTTTAAATCACTGCCTCGTAAAGATCTTGTTTGATATGTCAGCAAAAGTACAAAGATGTCACTTTGGAGCCGAGTCTCATTTCTTTTTAAAGGTCACTTTCATTTAATGGCGGATTTGATACATTAAAGACTTTGCATTTGAGCTGCTGTTCGACCACTTTGTCATACAGCCTAATGCGATTTCTGTGTCAGATAGAGTGCAGAGATAGCTGAGAGTCATTAAGAGCAAACCATGAGCCCGGCCCTCGTTCTCCAGATTCAGGGAGCTGCAATCATTGGTAACTCCGTTTGTCATTTCAAGGTGCTAAAAAAGAGTGACCTTTTCAGATATGCCGACACCTGCGGGAGCTCGGCTTCAAACGAAACCTGGAAACACTCGTAGGACCCCGAATTTAATACCTCAGAATGGCCACAATTTTTGTCGGATGTCTGGATCTCGTTCCTCCTCTCAGCACAAGGATCAGGTGAAGTGCTGTGCTATTAGAGAACAAAAAAAGGTGGAAGCCCATTTTATTTGTTAGTATGGAAGATGAGAAAAGTCATCACAGTTGAAACTAAAAACTAGAAACTAAAACTTTGACCTTCCATAAAAACAAACAGGATTTAAGGGGCGAAGGAACAGCATTCCTCCTTAAATGTGATTGTTCTTAACATTTACGTGTGCAGCAAAGACAATCAGAGGTTAGCAGCATGCATTTGTTGCTGATGCACTGCAGACAGGTAGGAAGGGATATACATATAATATTGCTTGGCACAGCTTAGCTGGAACTGTGTGTTTTTTGCATACTTGCAGAAATCTTAATACTGTCACTGTGGAGATGATGCTGGTTCACAAAAAAAATCATTTCCATATTATCTGATGTTTCTGCTCAGTGGCTTCATTGTGGCCAATGGAAGTGCTTTTCATCTTTGAAGCAGTGGAGCTGCAATGTTAGTCTATATTGAATACATTACTGGAAGCTAAAGGGATTTATTTAACTCTGGTTAAAAGAGGCATGATTATTTTTCAGCTTTGGTGAGAATTTTGTTAATATTATCGATAGTTAGTGTCCATAACCTGTTTCTGAAAGACGTGAAGTGACTTGAAACAGTGTTGAAGGGAACCTGGATTTATTGCCAGGAAGGTGTTTCATGCTGTTATCTGTGAGGTGCAATTAACCAAAAACAACATGGTGAAAAAGTCTCCTCAGCAGCTCATTGATTTTTATATTTGCTTTTTGTTGATCCAGGAACTTTGGTCAGGCAGGCAGCACGTCACTCACGGTCATCTTCACAGCTGGACTGTTTGTCTGCTCAAACACCTGATGCAAACATTTAGCTCCATTAGTCGAGTGGAGGACTTGCTGAAGGTTAGGGCCACATTCATTTATCAAGGTGCAAATTGAGGTATTTTCATAATTTTGGTATTTTACACTGTAGCCAACGTTTAGGAAAAAGAGAGGAAACAAGTGGAAAGTCTAAACACGAGAAATGTATCCACGTCACGGTTCTGGTGTCCCAGTGTTTGAGTTCCTTCAGTGAAATAGTGTTTTTTGTTATTTCGCTGGTTGCGTTTCTTAGTTTTTTCCTTTCAGTTTAGATTCTCACTTTGTTGTAGTTTGTATTCCGATGTCCTCCTGTCCTCTTCCCATGTCCTCTTGTCCTCTTCCCATGTCCTCTTGTCCTCTTCCCATGTCCTCCTGTCCTCTTCCATGTCCTCCTGTCCTCATCCATGTCCTCCTGTCCTCTTTCATGTCCTCCTGTCCTCTTTCATGTCCTCCTGTCCTCTTCCCATAACCTCCTGTCCTCTTCCCATGTCCTCCTGTCCTCTTCCATGTCCTCCTGTACTCTTCCCATGTCCTCCTGTCCTCTTCCATGTCCTCCTGTCCTCATCCATGTCCTCCTGTCCTCTTCCATGTCCTCTTCCCATAACCCCCTGTCCTCCTCCCTGTCCTCCTGTCCTCTTTCATGTCCTCCTGTCCTCATCCCATAACCTCCTGTCCTCATCCATGTCCTCCTGTCCTCTTCCGATGTCCTCCTGTCCTCTTTCATGTCCTCCTGTACTCTTCCCATGTCCTCCTGTCCTCTTCCATGTCCTCCTGTCCTCATCCATGTCCTCCTGTCCTCTTCCCTGTCCTCTTCCCATAACCTCCTGTCCTCATCCATGTCCTCCTGTCCTCTTCCATGTCCTCCTGTCCT